>JAEACV010000428.1:0-41740 GCA_016432835.1 Brassica nigra
CATTTCCACATCTACTCCCTCATGTGAAGCAAGGATGGGGCTAATTAGGTTCAAGATTGATGGGAGAGTCTACTTCATGGCCTTTACAGAGATTGAAGAAGTGCTTGGTCTCAAGGACTTGAAGGAGCCTTCCTTGCCAAAGATCAAAGGGCTTCCAAAGGGAAAAAGCCTTGCACACTTCACCTACAAATTGTTATCTGGCAAGGATAGAGTCTCCAGCCGAGACAAGAATGCTTCGATCAGGCATCCTTCTGTGCGCTATCTCCATAGGTTGATTGTCCGCACCATCTTCCTAAGAAAAGAGCCAAGCAACGTCAATGGAGAAGACTTATGCTTCCTCCACCAAGCTGTCTGATGAAAGGATTTTTCAAGGCTCCTAATCAAATGTTATAGTATAAAGGATGCCAAACCAGTTCTAAGTGATCAAAAAGCAAAGGGAATGCAAGCCTATGCTTAATCTAAATGCAACCATTAAGAGAGATGGTTTTAAACTAAGACAATACTTAAATGCAATAAAAGATGAAACTTTCTTTCAATATGAGGAGATGAGACCCATGGGTATTGGGACTTGACATTAAGTGATTAAGGCTCAATCCAAGATGTCAACTTTTCAATCAATCTAATTCTTATGCCTAGACACTTTGCTTGAACAAACTCTATCCCTAGATGAATGCTCTTTTGCAATGATCACCTAAGTACATCAAATCCCTTTGAGTGTAATGATCAAAACAAACAATAAGAATGAGTCTAATAGCAATCCTAGCTTCTTTAACAACTAATCCCTTAGGTAAGGCAAGCTAAAAGCATAGATGAGTTGGTTCAGGCATTTCATAGAACACCTTCCGGCATGAATGCCTAAAGCTCTATGTTTGAGAGGCCACCTCAAATATAGCATTAAGAACACCAAATCATGTAAGGAAAGGATATATCTAACACTAAACACCTTGGATCTACTCTCATTCACTCTCAATCACCCTAACCCATGAATCTTAAATGGATCTACTACTAATCCACATGCTTACTCTTAAACCCATGAGAGATTCAAGCTTAATCATGTAGAGAGAGAATGAAGATGAAATCAAACACTCAAGAACACAAAGATGAGATGAGATTATGATTCAAAGATAAAGCTTTTTACTTAAAGGTTTGTGTTCTTAGAGAGAAAATAACATAAGTTCCAAATTAGGTATAACAAGGGTACTTAAACTTGGCTTAAAAGCCCTAAAACATCATATAAAATGACTAAAAGGCCCTTGGAAGCAATTAGGTCTCGACCAATAGGAAAAACATCTTGAAAACGCCGTATGCAGGTAGACGGTCCGCCTGCGATGTCCGACTACAAGACCGGTCCGTCCGCTCGTCCCGGCGGGTGTGCTGACCCGAAGGCGTCCGCCTCATGCTCTGTCCTGCTTCTGCTCTGGCTTTGTACCGTATGCGGGTGCTACGCCCCGCGCACATCCAACCGCTGGTCCGCCTGTCCTATCTCTTCTCCCTCGCTGGAGTCACGCATCCGTGCACGCCCGCCGCTGCGATGGTCCGTCCAGTTCATGTCCTGTCTCGCTATAAGCCTCTCCCGCATGTCCCAGCCCGCGATCCGTCTGTTCTGGCCCATGTAAGTGAACCCGAAGCACTCCAGTCGCGCGATTCCTGTCCGGCCCAGCTCTCCATGCTGGTGAGGTAGTACCAAGCACGCCCATCCGGCCCGACGAGTCAAACCAAAGTCATCTCTGCCCAAACCACCAAATGATATCACTCAAATTACCCTAAGGAGTGACTTTACTCTCTCAAATAAGAGGTTCAGTTGTAGTGCTTAGGATCGAATCCACATAGAGCTAGTGTACAAATAAGATGCAATCTTAGTGACTATGCTAGGTTGAAAATAGTTTAAAGTAAAGTGCAGGTTTGCTGAGTAAGGATAAGATTACTCAGTTGAAAGGATTTGGTTTTGAAACAGTAAAGAAAAGTAGTTAGATTCAGGTAAGTATTCAGAATTGGATTATAAATACTATAAAGGCTAACAAGTTGCTTGCATGATATGTCAGAGCTGAACACTTATTAAATGAATCCATGAGCTCGTGATTATTTAGACCATCTATTACTTAGATGCTAAATGGTGTTGCGGTCGGCTACTCGGCCGATGGTATCGATCGATGGTTCGATAGGAATATCGATCGATACACCTCTAGCTACGCCGATCGATTACTCTATAGTAGTATTGATCGACACGGCTCTAAGCAAGCTTTATGCTGAAGTTGATACAATGCTCACCATGATCTTTGATCAGCTTTCGCGATATCTCAAGAGGGTCATAGCATGTTTAGGATGTTGTCGGTATTGCATGTAATAAACAATGCAATCCAAGTTCATGTTCTAGGTAGCTAAGCTAGAAAAGCATTAGTGAACTATCCTAACAATAAATATCACAACTATAGCAATTATAGTTGGCTAATCCCTCATATCCTATTTAAACCCTAAATCTAACAGATGAATCTACTCAGACATGGCTAAGTAGTTCATAGCAACAAGGTAATAATAGAAATTCATAGACCTATTAGAGGGTGAGCACTTAGGTTCCAATCACAAATATCTTTGATCTCTCCTCTAGGTCTAGAATTCTATAACCTCTGTTAACAAATAAAGAACTAAAAATAAATAAGTAAAGAAAAGAAACTTGTAGAAAACTTGTATATCTTGTATGTAAAAACTTGTTTGTAAAAAAGCTTGTATGTAAAAGGGCTTGTATGTAATGCCAAAACATTTAGCATATAAATATATGAGTTCATTAGGTTAAGAAACTCGTGGGCATTCTTGTAAAATGTGATATCTTGGGCTTCAAGTTCGGCCAGGTCCAACTTGTCTTTCTGCGCCAAAGCATCGATCGATAGTACAGGGTGTACATCGATCGATTATAGTATCGATGTATCGCCCTTCGTAATGTGTGTCGATCGACAGACAGAGTGTGCATCGATCGATGTAACTCTGGTGTCGAATCTGGTCTTGATTACGGGTGAACTCTTCTTTAAGCTCCAAAGGCATCTAAAACATCACTTTTCTCCAAAATACTTCTGAACCTGAAAAATACCTAATAGACTCCAAAACATAGATAATAGTAGTAAAAACACTCATATACCATTGGTAAAAACCGGTAAAATCCATGGTATATCAACTCCTCAGACTTAACCTTTGCTTGTCCTCAAGCAAACACACGTAGTCTTTATAAAAGAGGTTTTGAAAAGCGGGATTAAATCAAATTCAAACTTAGAATCATAACCTCTACTTTGTTGCAAACCACATCTAAGAGTTTGTCAATCACGAAGCACATTATGCAATATCCTAATTAAACAACCTTGATCATCTAGCCAACAACTTAGCAATCATGTCTGACTAACCCCTCTACTGATTTCATTTCTGTACATAAAAATAAAAGTGCAGGCTTTACCTTGGGAGTATCGATCAGAGGATGCAATGTTGCTCAAACAAGTATGTGGACCTGCAGGTAAAATTAGTTCCTATCCTCTCTCTACTATTTCTCTCCTAGTCAAGTCTGCTTTCATTTACAAGACATTGACCAAGATTGACAGGCTTCCATGAATCAAGCCTTAATGGTTGCAGCCACCAAGTCCTGTTCACTTCTTTTTGACCTATATCCTAGGATTCATTGCGAAGCAAGTCTTGAAGGGGGTAACCACCAAGCCCTGTTCGAACCCTTTACCTATAGAATTCTTATGAATCAAGTCTTGAGGGGTAACCGCCAAGCCCTGCTCAAATTCCTTCCTAGTTAATAACTAACTAATCCTAGAACATAAATTAAAGATAATTTTCGATTTTTTTTTTTAAAAAAAAACTTATAAAAATTAAATCTAATTTCGAAAATGAGAGAGAGAGGGTGATAAAACTATCTACACAAGGCTTTTACCTTCCAGACTTGTTTGAAGCATCTGATCCCATGTATACCAAGCCCCAAGACAAGCAAAGAATTGTCGTTAGGTTGGAAATCAGCTTTGGTTCCTCCGCATAATCAATGAAAGTGTTGTCATAGCTGACAGTGTGATCAACTTTAGCATCTATAGTACATTCTGCATCAACAAATCTAAGAATGGTGCCTAAAAGATTGGTTAGATAAAAAGTGAAAATTGAAATTATCATTATCCCTTTCTTGACTCAATAAAAACCATTTTGAAAACATTTTTGGATGAAATCAAAAGGTGAACATCATCAGTAAACATCCCCAGACTTAAATCATACACCGTCCCTCGTAAAACCAGTCCAGTGAAGGCATAGGCAATAATAAAGTACATTGATATCAAAAAGTTGAGAACGATATACCTGACCGCGCGATCGATCGATGTTGAGTCGCCTTCGCCGATCGCTATGTGTGGTTCATGTTGATCGACATCGACAGTGTCATGTCGGTCGATTTCAATGGTAATCGCCTAATTGTAACTGCAAAGAAAACAAATAAAAAAAATAAAATCCTAAAAATAAAATAAGATGAAAACTACCTAGCAGTGGGTTGCCTCCACTCAGCTTTGATTATAGTCATCTAGCTTGACTTTGATGGAATGAGCTACTGAGATGAAGTCTAGGTACTTGTTGAGAAACAAGTATCCTCAGATCTTTCTTCCCAAACCATCGCCAAATAGGCTTCTTGTGGCTTCATATTCTCTGGTTCGCTTTCTTCTTTATCTCAATCAACTCATCACTTATCCTTTGAATCCTTTCTTCATGACCTTCAATGCTGAAGTCGTGCCATCCTAATTTCCTGTAGGCATGTTCGAAGATCACTGAGCTCCGCTTTGCATTGAATCAAGGCGCTGGATCATTTTATCGTGGATGGAGCTGGTATCGATCGAGTCCTTTGTTGAAATGTTGGTCGATGGTTGTGGAGTCCATCGATCGATGCGCTGGCCTTCGTCGATCGATTCTAAGGGTGCAGGTCTGCTCAAGCTGCCTCCGAATGGCTTTAATTTCTTTCAGCATCCCTTCTATGCTAGACTCCATGCTTCCAACCTCGCAAGCGGGAAATACGCTTGGTCTAGACGCCTATCTTGTGAATCATCCATGCTTGTTATTGCTGTGTAGACTTCATCAGCTAATTTATCCAAATCGCTCGTACAGATCTCGAAGTCCGATATCGATCGATGCAATAGGTTGTTCATCGGTCGATTTTGCTTCGATTCTCATGAAGCTTCTGCAAAGAGCTTCATCTGGCCATCGATTTCAGTCAATCGCCTATCGATCGATGTGTGGTTGAGCTCGTCGATCGATGCAATCGATGCAGCCTGATAATCAAGTTCACGTTTGAACTTCTCAGCCTCCTGCTTCATAGTATCTATTCAGAAGGCGAGTTCCTCCACTTCTTTGTCTACTAAGAAGTGTATATCAGAAATTTTCCTCTCAACCGCCGACGAGTCAATCCTCCAAAAGGACTGCAAGGTGCAGGGTTCATATCTGCATGTGCTTCAATGATAAGGCGGATAGATCTCTTTATCTCTTCGTGCATGCTTAGATCCCTAGGTTGTGGAAGATAGTTCACAGGTTTTGGTGAGTTTGATGCCGAGACGAGCTTCTGCTTTCTTCAATTCTTTTCAGATATCTCCAAGAGACTCATCAACCTCATGTTTTGAGTAAGTGGTCGATGGTGTGAATCATCGATCGATGTGGATGTTACTCCATCGATCGATATTGATCTTTTCTGGCTATGGTTCTGTGTTTTAAGATCTTCAAGTTCCAGCTCAAGACGTTGAACCTTCTTGAGTAATCCCTGGTCTGCATTGAACATCCAGCCATCTAACTACGGCTTGTCTGTCCTTCTAAACTCTTTTCCATGAGAGTTTTTCCCATTTGTGTTCTTCAAGTAAACCGTGAACATCTCGCTGATCTCGCCTTTGGTGTAGGTTTCTTGCACCAATTCTCTTCTTGTAAATGAACTAGCTGCTCGTAGACGGATGTAGGAGCTGTCCATTGAAGTTCTTTGGAGCAGTTTCTTGATGTCGCCTTTAGAAATTCTGATGACGCCACCATCTATTCCTCTAGAAAGCCATTCTCGCCTCAGACCCCATACTCATCTCTCTGCCCAAGAATTTTCAACTCCATATCGAAGGCTCTCTTCCGAATTCGACGCTTATCGATCGATGCAACACACTCAGAGCGATCAATTTCTGTGAAGATATGGATCCTTCCTGTTGAGATGGTTATCCTCTTTCCTTTGGCTCGGTTGTTCTGTCGCCTCCGGTGCTGATAATGGTGGTCTGGTCCGTAGCGTTGTTGCTGGAATAGGTTGTGGGATCCATTGGCTAACCGTAGAACGCCTGCAATGTCTTTTGGATATGTGGCGGTTCCTCCATCCATTGAGCGCAAAGCCTTGTGAATCCCTGAAAATACCAAACTCATCCGGATTAGATTACCAAATTAAGTACATTTAAATTTGTTACCCGGATGGTTGTGTATGTATCGGTCGATGGCACAGGTTCTGAATCGGTCGATGGTTGTTCAGGCCTATCGGTCGATTGTACTGGTGCTGTGTCGATCGATGAGACTTCTTCGGGTTGGGTGATGTATATTGGTGTGGTCTCGACCGTGAAGCTCTCGTACTGGTAGCCGCTGCCCAGCTCCGATTGAGTAGTCTCCGCCTCGCTGTTGTTGATGGTGTTGTCGAATGATGCGAGTAGTAGTATCGATCGATGGGAATGTATTCCTGTCGATCGATGTCGTGATTCTGAGGTTGTGGCAGAGAAGTCGATTTTCATCTTCTGAAAGGTTGTGACACTCTATAGCTCTCTCCTCCTCGTAATCATCAGTATACTCCTCAATGTGAGAAGTATTTGCAGCATGTGGTGGGATGTAGTAGTCGCTCTCCAACATGTTTATTTCAAATCACCTTCGAAACTCCTCCTCGATCTGATTGAATAGTGAATCGATCGATGACCATGTGCGGCTGTCGATCGATGTCGATTCACCAGAGATGATTGATGAGACAGTACTATCGATCGATTTTGGCGGTCTGCCTCAGATTCGCTTGTGGAGTCGATTCATCTCTACAATAGCAAACATCTACAAGGTCTGAGCCGCCTTGGATCTTCTTAGGAACCTTGATGACTCGTCGATCATAGTAGAATCGTAGGGTTGATTAGGTTAGCACGCTTTGTTTGTCGAAGGTTGCGATCGCTCCAACCGTGGCTAGGAAGGCTCTTCCAAGTAGCAAAGAAGTAGTAGGGTTATCTTAACGTCCGAGACATGGAAGTCTACTGGAATTAGGGCTTCTCCTATGGTAACCTCAAGGTTTCTCACAATTCCTCCATAGTTCTGCTGAGAATAATCCACAAAGATGAACGATTCTTCAGTAGGCTCTATCTTCAGACCTAGATGGTCTGCTATCACCTTGGGTAAGATGCTAACTCCAGATCCTGTGTCACATAGGGCACGGGAAGTTGATCCCCTGTACTTAGCAAGGAACAACAAACTTTCCTGGATCACCCTTCTTCTCTAGTTTGATCCTCTTCTTCATACTTTCTCGACTTGGTTGAACATCCCGTGATGTCTTCTTCGTCCTTAGTTTCTCTGAAAACATCCACAATCTGTGTGAAAAGTAGCTTCTTCAAAGGGTTTCTCAGAGGTATCCTTAGAACTCTTTCTGAAACTTGCCAACTCTTTCTCATTAACTCCTCTTTAAGGTGTTTAGAACCTTCTTTCCTTTTCTGAGAACTCTGCCATCCTTTTCCTTTTCTATCTCCATTGGATCAATAATATCCGTGGGTTTCTTCATTATGGCGGTTGGTGGGTTTCTGGAAGGCTTAGATTGCTCCCGAGTGCATTAAGTCGCAACATCTATCTTGGGAAGTTGCACTCGGTGTTTGATAACTGAATATCGACGACACGCTATGGAGTGTGTTGATTGATTTCTTTATCATTCGGTCGATCGATGGGATGTCGTTCGCTTCGATGTTGTAAGGGCTGGGCGGATGTGGGTGCTTTGCTTAACTCCTCGTGAGTAAGTGTCTTCACGGTATTGCACTCGTTGGTGGATCTTTCAAGATCCATCGGTCGATGCTCGTCTTGTTCCACCGATTGATTGGTATTGGCGCATCGATCGATGTGGTAGTCCCGACATCGATCGATTCCAGTGGTTGCCGCCAATTCTTTCGATCTGAATTCTCCTCTTGCAGCTTCTCTTGCTTTACCACTCTCCAAAAAATCATCCTCTATGATAGCACCGACGCTCTGGCCTGTTGTTTCTTCTCCAGTCCCTATTCCTAAAGCTTCCTCGCTTCTTAACAGCTTCTCCTGAATCACTTGAGTCTCTAGTTTCTTCACATGGGTACTCAAAGCATCAAGCTTTGTGTTCAAAGTTCACCTCTAACTGCTGCTGGCTTTCAAGAACTTTGCTGAGCATGTCTTCTAGCTTTCCTTATGGGGATGGTGTGGGTGGCTTCATGTAAGATGAGTTTCCACAACTCCCGTTGTTGCTGCTGTTGAAGTTTCCTCTTTGTCCCGCTGGTTTCTGTTTCTTGATTTCAAGATCTCTGAAACCGGTTCCACTGATCCAGCTGACTTCGCTTCTATGTAGTCATCTTCTTCATCAGCTTCTGCATCCTCCACTGAGCAGATTTGCTTGTTTAGCGTTTCTGAACATTGTCAAGTGTAGCTTGTACTCATTTATCTGTTCCTTTCCAAGGAACGCTGCAGATCTTTCTCTTAAAATGTTCTTTGTGCTGTTGCTGGATGCTAGGTTGTCTATTAGCTTCACAGCATCTTCAGGATTCCTTGTGGTGAAGTTGCCTTCACTCGCAGTGTCTAGAGCCATCTGATATTTCAGTGCGATGCCTCAAGAAAGTGCAGAGCAGCTGCACTTTGTTGAATCCATGGTGTGGGCAGTCTCGCTGGTAAGACTTGAATCTGATCCAGGTATCCTTGAATGATTCTCCAGGCTCCTGACTGAATGTGGCAATTTTCCTTCTTAAGTCTTCAGCGCATCATCAAAGAAGTTACGCAGAAATGCGTTTTGATGTCGCTCCAAGATGTACAGATCCTGGTAGCTGCTTAAGCCACCGTAAAGCTTCTCCAGATAAAGAGTGTTTGAAGACCTTACAGAGGAGGTAGTCCACAGGGAGTCCATTGGCTTTGATAGCAGATATGAGATCCTCGAACCTCTCCGGATGGTCCATGGATGCTCACCGGACAGCCCATAGTAAGGTGTCTGTCCCACAAGGGTGTAGTCTGCGGCTTGAGCTCGAAATCGCCTCTCTGAATAGCAGGGGGACGAATGGCTGATCTATTGGTGTAGAACGTATCTGGACGGTTGTAGTCAGCTAATGTTCGAGCAGCCTCTTCTACATGTTGAACAGCTCCTGTAGGTGCAGTTTCTGGCTCAAGGATTACTTCATTCGGCGTTGAGTTTCTGACCTGCTTCATTACGAAGGTGACCTTCTTGCTCACGCAAGTCTCCATTCTCATCTCGTGTGAGAATAATAGGCAACCATGACTCGCGGAGTAGTATTGATCGATATACGGTTAGGGGTATCGATCGATGCGGATGAAAGATGTCGGTCGACGGTGAAGTAGTGTCGGTCGACGTGAAGGTGCGAGTGTCGGTCGACGAAGACGGTGTCTCGGTCGGCAGGGTGCGCCAGTATCGGTCGATAGGTAGTTAATGGCGCCGATCGATGCGAACGGATTTCCTGGATGGAACGCTCCAAGCTAGCGGGGTCTTCGAGAACAAAATTTGGGGTTCCTTGTTGCTTCGGTGCTCTGGGCATGTACCTGAAAAGACAAGAAAGAAAAAAAATTTGTGTCGAAAACAAATTAAAATAAAATAGAAATAACCTAGACCTAATCAGATTAGATCATATTGTATCAAAGTCCCGCAACGGCCAAATTAAATATCACTCAAATTACCCTAAGGAGTGACTTTACTCTCAAATAAGAGGTTCAGTTGTAGTACTTAGGATCGAATCCACAGAGAGCTAGTGTACAAATAAGATGCAATCTTATTGACTATGCTAGGTTGAAAATAGTTTAAAGTAAAGTGCAGGTTTTCGAGTAAGGATAAGATTACTCAGTTGAAAGGATTTGGTTTTGAAAAGTAAAGAAAAGTAGTTAGATTCAGGTAAGTATTCAGAATTCGATTATAAATACTATAAAGGCTAACAAGTTGCTTGCATGATATGTCGAGCTCAACACTTATTAAATGAATCCATCAGCTCGCGATTATTTAGACCATCTATTACTTAGATGCTAAATGGTTGGAATATCGACCGATGGTTCGATAGGAATATCGACCGATACACCTCTAGCTACGTCGATCGATTACTCTATAGGAGTATCGATCGATACGGCTCTAAGCAAGCTTTATGCGAGTTGATACAATACTCACCATGATCTTAGATCAGCTTTCGATATCTCAAGAGGGTCATAACATGTTTAGGATGTTGTCGTATTGCATGTAATAAACAATGCAATCCAAGTTCATGTTCTAGGTAGCTAAGTTAGAAAAGCATTAGTGAACAATCCTAACAATAAATATCACAACTATAGCAATTATAGGTTGGGGCTAATCCCTCATATCCTATTTAAACCCTAAATCTAACAGATGAATCTACTCAGACATGGCTAAGTAGTTCATAGCAACAAGGTAATAATAGAAATTCATAGACCTATTAGAGGGTGAACACTTAGGTTCCAATCACAAATATCTTTGATCTCTCCTCTAGGTTTAGAATTCTATAACCTCTGTTAACAAATAAAGAACTAAAAAGAAATAAGTGGAAGAAAAGAAACTTGTAGAAAACTTGTATATCTTGTATGTAAAACTTGTTTGTAAAAAAGCTTGTATGTAAAAGGGCTTGTATGTAATGCCAAAACACTTAGGCATATAAATAAATGAGTTCATTAGGTTAAAAACTTGTCAGGGCATTCTTGTAAAATGTGATATCTTGGGCTTCAAGTTCGGCCAGGTCTAACTTGTCTTTCTGCCACCTCAGCATCGATCGATAGTACAGGGTGTACATCGATCGATTATAGTATCGATGTATCGCCCTTCTAATGTGTGTCGATCTATTGCAATGAGTGTGCATCGATCGATGTGTAACTATGGTGTCGACCTCTAGTCTTGATTACGGGTGAACTCTTCTTTAAGCTACAAAAAGGCACCTAAAACATCACCTTTTTCCAAAATGCTTCAACCTGAAAACATACCTAATAGACTCCAAAACATAGATAATAGTAGTAAAAACACTCATATACCATGGATAAAACGGTAAAATCCATGGTATATCACCAAACTCCTTCTTTATCTCATTCTTGCATCAAAACCACTCTCAACACCTTCTTTTACTCAATGGGATACTCCAATACCTGATACGGACCTATGAATGCAAAATGGGTCCTAAATATGCCTAAACCTTGACCTTCAAGAAAAAGAATGTATAATAAAGATGGCTAAATCAATCAAAATATGCAAGACATCAACTCCCCCACACTATTCCTTTACTTGTCCACAAGTAAACTAGCAAGGACTAAGGAGGAGAGGTTTGAAGGAGGGGACTCATAACCAAAAGAATGCTCTTCTTAGTTCTCAACTTGATAACCTTGTATAATCATACCAACTAGCTAGAGCAAACACTTTATCCAACTCTAACTTCTCAAGGCCTATCTTAACTCTTTTGATCTCTACACTTATTCATCATGAATCCACAAACCACAAATCCATTTACTCTCTAACAACTATTAAGTAAACTCAACAGATCTCTTGCAAATGGTCAAATGGTCCAAGTCATTTGGTTTGGTGAAAAAGGCTTTGATGTAAAGTGAAACAAGAAGTTAAAAAGGATTTTCAATGGGTGGTTCACTCTCAAAACAAGTAGCCTTGACATTGCACATAAATTATCTAAGAAAGGGATCAACTCATGCATACAATGCTCAATCTCCATTGTTCTACCCTTTTCCCAAACATAAACATGTAATACTCTTATCTATAATGCCAAACCCAACTCACGCCACTCACCCAAATTTTTTCCAAGAACTCAAGGCACTTTTTCTCATTAAGAACTCTTTCTTTTGATATCTAACAAGGGATTTTCATACTTCTTTAAAACTCTCTCTAGCTCTCTTTAACTTTGCTAGCCCCTTTCTTATTTTTTCTTTCTTTTATTATTATATTTTTTTTGGGAGGGGGGGCCAAGATTTTTACTTTCAACAAGAGCTAGAGAATTTATTTTCTTATCCCAAAAGACTAAGACATTGAGCTCTAAGAGTTCATTTATTTATTTTACAACCTTTTCAAAACTCCCAAATAAAACTTTTCAACACTCACCCCCCAATCCTATGAGCTAGACAATACAGTGCCTAATCTAGCAAGAATGGAGACTAAGCATTGTCGTTCCCAATACTCTCAAGATTATGCGCATGTAAAACTTTCAGAAAAAGGCCTCACTCATCAAAATAATATAGGCTTGAAAGGAAGGAAGGGTTTATGGGAGTGGAGTACCACTGAGTTTGCAAGATTGGCAAAGAATGGGAGAGACAACTCAAGTGTTCTATCCATGACTCAGCACACAAGGGACCATGGGCAAGAGACCTAGAATCTTAAATAAGACAGGAGTAAACTTCAAAGAGAGAGCATCAATCAATCAAATGAGCTTTAAGAAGAGTTTTCAAGGCTCGTAGTTTACAAGCTATCCTAAGGTTGCTCAAGCTACTTACCATGATTATAAAGGTTATCACTTTAAGAACTTAGCATGAGCATCTTTACAAGGTAACTATCATCCCCGCCCCTTATGCATGATGCAACCTATATGATGCAAATTATTATTATTTTTTATGCAAGTGAATGATCTAGACTCAATCCTAATGCAACTACATGATTCTTTTTGTGCTTTTCAAATTTTTTCAAATTTTTATGGCTTTTCTATGCAATAACTATCTACAAATGCATGCTTATGACATAAAACACAAGATGATCAGCAACTTGGCACCTCCCCCACACTTAATTCACACAGTCCCTGTGTTTGTTAAATGTAGAAAAGGGCCCAAAAGAAGAAAAATCTAAATGCAAAGATAAATGGTATATACAATGGTAAGGTGTTGGAGTACCTCTATGGAGCGTGTGATGAGGCTGATGCCTCACCATCAGAATCATCTTCCTCAGCAGTGGTGTCTAGAGAAGGAGACTTGTTCCCGGACTCGGATGGGAGGATGTGTGGGTTTCTCAGACGGCGGAGAGCTTGCTTCTTGGTCTGTGGCAGAAGGATCATGAAGTGGCTGAGAAGAGGTGCAAGGAAAGCATCAAGATCGAAATCCTCAGCCTTACAACCAGCTACAGCTCCCCCGGTCAAAACATCAGCCACTTTCCTCATAAACTGAGCTGAAGCTTCAGCTTGTCTCTTCACAGTTCTTCTCAGCTCCTTGCACTTGTTGGTGAGTGATGAAAGGAGTTTTCAAGGCTCCTAATCAAGTGATGTAGTATAAAAGATTGTCGAACCAATCCTAGGTGATTTCAATGCAAAGGGAATGCAAGTCTATGCTTAATCTAAGTGCAATCAATAGAGTGGAGTGAAATGAACTAAAACTAAACTAAAATGCAGTAAAGTAATGATCTCTCTTTCAATATGAAGCAATAGGACTCATGGGGCAAGGAAAATGACCTTGGGTGATCAAGTTTCAATCTAAAGATGGCATCAACATTCAATCTATCAACCTTAAGCCTAGATACATTCTAAGCAAGCTCTATGGTCAAGATGAATGCTCATTCACTAAAATATATCAAGCATCAAATGGTCATTGGTTCAATAATATGAAAGCAATCATTAAGAACAAGTCCATTAGCTATCTTAATACATTTAACAACAAATCACTTTGGTAAAGAATGTTAAAAGCATTGAAGAGTTGGTTCAGACATTTCATAGAACACCTTTCGGGCATGAAATGCCTATAGCTCTATTTTGAAGAGGCCAACTCCAAAATAGCAATAAGAACACTCAATCAAGCAAGGAAAAGATAGATCTACAACAAAACACCTTAGATCTACACCTAATCACTCAAAATCTCCCAAGCTCATGAACCCTAAGATGATCTACTCTCTAATAGACATGATTTCCTTAAACCCATGATGAATTCAAGGTTAACCATGATTAGAGAGCAACAGATGCTCAAGAACACAAGAATAAAAGAAGAAAAAGGATCCAAGATCCAAACTTTATTCAAGATCCAAATGTGTTTTGAGAGAAAAGAGACAAGTCCCAAATTGGGAGACATAAGAGTATTTATACAAGGCTTAAGCCCTAAAGACATCATAGAAAAATACTAAAAGGTGATGTCTTGCATATTTTCATCTATTTAGCCATCTTTTATTGCATTCTTTGAGTTGTAGGCTAAGGTTTAGACATGTCTAGGATCATTTTGCATTCATTTGTCCTTATCAAGTGTTGGAGTGTGCTTTGGTGAGATTTGAGGTGTTTGGGAACCTTATGACCCAAAAAAGAACTGAAGAATCAATATTAAGAAGAGAAGTGAAATCAAGAGATGAGAGTTGGACTGGTAGACTAGACCGGTACACATACCCCGCCGGATCAGATTGATCAGCACGTCCGATGACCGGTTGATGCGTCCGACTCGAGCAACCGGACGGGAGAAGAGGACGGACGGCCGGTATACACGCCCGGTAAGGACACCCGGTCAGGAGGAAGCCGGAGCAGACCAGTCTGGTGGCCAATCCGGTTTCAAGCACCCGGACAATGAGAAGCGACGGACGGACCGAGACGCCCGGTAAGAGCACCCGACGGGAGATCAGGACGCCGCCAGACCAAGGGACGACCGGGTGGCCTTCCGCTTGGAGCACCCGGTCGTGAAGAGAGTGCTGAGGACCGGGTGAGACGGCCGCTTGGTGAACCCGACGGAGCAAGGACGCGCCAGCTGGACGGTGATGAAAGGACTTTTCTAAGGTCCTAATCAAATGATGTAGTATATAAGATTGTCGAACCAGTTCTAAGTGACCATAAAGCAAAGGGAATGCAAGACTATGCTTAATCTAAATGCAATCATTAAAGAGGATGATTATTAAACTAAGACAATAAGTAAAATGCAACAAAAGTAAAACTTTCTTTCTTATGAGGAGAGTGAGACCCATAGGTATAGGGATTTGATATCAAATGATTAAGATTCAATCCAAGATTCTAACTTTTCAATCAATCTAATTCCTTATGCCTAGACAACAAAACTAAGCAAGCTCTATCCCTAGATGAATGCTCTTTTGCAATGATCACCCAAGTACACCAAATCCCTTTGGCTGTAATGATCAAAGCAAACATTTAGAATATGTCTAATAGCAATCCTAGCTTCTCTCACAACTAATCCCTTAGGTAAAGCAAGCTAAAAGCATAGATGAGTTGGTTCAGGCATTTCATAGAACACCTTCCGGGCATGAAATGCCTATAGCTCTATGTTTGAGAGGCCAACTCAAATATAGCTTTAAGAACACCAAATCAATGCAAGGAAAGGATAGATCTAACACAAAGCACCGTGGATCTACACTTAATTACTCTCAATGACCCTAACCCATGGATCTTAAATGGATCTACTCACTAATCCACATTCTTACTCTTAAACCCATGAGAGATTCAAGCTTAAAAATATAGAGAAAGAAAGGAGATGAAATCAAGCAATCAAGAACACAAAGATGAGATGAGATTATGAATCAAAGATGAAACTTTACTCCAAGGGTTTGTCTTCTTAGATAGAAAATAACATAAGTCCCAAATTAGGGATAACAAGGGTACTTATAGTTAGGCTTAAAATCCCTAGAAACATAAAACAAGATTACTAAAAAGTCCTTAAGCTAAATGGGTCTAAACCAATTGGAATGAAGCATAAAATTCGGTCAGGGGTGAATCACAACCATCCAACCCGTCCAGGATACCCGCCGCCCAGCTCGCCGCCTTGCTCCGCCGGGTTCGCCAGGCCGTCCGTCTCACCCCGGTCGTCTCACCCAGGTCCTCAGCATCTTCTTCACGATCGGGTACTCCTAGCCGGACAGGCCATCCCGGTCATCCCTCGGTCTGGACGCGTCTTGATCTCCCGTCCGGGTGCTCCTACCCGACGCTGCCTCGCCGTCCGCAGCTTTCATCGTCCGGATGCTCCTACCCGACTGGCAACCCCGACATGGTCTGCCTGGTTCCTCCTGACCGGTGTCCCTATTCGACGTGTACACCCGCTGTCCGTCTTTCTCCCGTCCGTTACTCGAGTCCGACAAATCAACCCGGTCATCCGGACGTGCTGATCCCACCTGATCCATCCGGTATGTATAGCGGTCTAGGCTACCCGTCCAACTCTCTCTCTTGATTTCACTTCTCTTCTTATGGCCAATATTGATTCTTCACTTTTTGGGTCATAAGGTTCCCAAACACCTCAAATCTCACCAAAACTATACTCCAACACCTGATAAGGACAAATGAATGCAAAATGATCCTAGACATGCCTAAACCTTAGCCTACAACTCAAAGAATGCAATAAAAAGATGGCTAAATGTATGAAATATGCAAGACATCAACTCCCCCACACTAGTCCTTTACTTGTCCACAAGTAAACTAGTAAGGACTAAGGAGGAGAGGTTTATAGGAGGGGACTCATAGCCAAAAGAATGCTCTTCTTAGTTCTCAACTTGATAACCTTGTATAATCATACCAACTAGCTAGAGCAAACACTAAATCCAACTCTAACTTCACAAGGCCTATCTTAACTCCTTTGATCCCTACACTTACTCATCATGAATCCAGAATCCACAATCCACAAATCCACTTTCTCTAACAATCATTAAGCAAACTCAAAAGATCTCTTGCAAATGGTCAAATGGTCCAAGTCATTTGGTTTGGTGAGAAAGGCCTTGATGCAAAACAAATCAAGTAGTTCAAAACGGACCTTTGAAGGTGGTTTACTCTCAAAACAAAGTAGCTTTGACATTTCACATAATATATCTAAGAAAGGGATCAATTCATGCATACAATGCTCAATCTCCATTGTCCTACCCTTTTCCTAAACATGAAAGGAAATTTTACTCTATTCCCCAATGCCAAGCCTCACTCTCTCACTCACCCAAAGATTTCCCAAACTCTCAAGAGCATTTTCTCACTTAACTCTTCACTTTTGAAGTCTACAAGGGATTTTACAGCTCATATAACTTTCTTTACAATATTAAGACATTATGACTATAAAACTTAATCAAGACTACCTTAGATCAAACTTTATAACACTCCATCACTTAATTCAATCTAGCTAACCAGTCTCGCACATGTAAAGCTTTCCAAAGTTCAACATTGAAGGTTTGAAAGGAGGTAAGGCCACAAAAAAAGATAGAAAAATAAATCTAAAAAATGATGAATGGTATCAATCACAAGATAGGTGTTAGAAGTACCTCTATGGATGCATGGCATGATGATGGCAACCTATATGATGCTTCTTTTTCAGAGTCTATCTTGCATACATGACTGTGGTGTCTAGTGGATATGTGACTTGTTTCCCCACTCGGATGGGATGTAAGGGTTCCTCAAGCGGGAGAGCTTGCTTCCTGGTTTGTGGTGCAGTGGGGTCATAAAGTGGCTGAGGAGGGGGCATTGAAAGCATCAAGATCAAAGTCCTCAGCCTTGCAGCCAGCTACAGCTCCCCTAGTTAGAACATCAGCCACTTTCTTCAATAACCGGGCTGAAACTTCAGCTTGCCTCTTCACAGTTCTTTTCAGCTCTTTGCACTTGTTGGTGAGCTTGAAAATGGTCCTATCTTGAGCCCTGTTCCACCTCTGGAGGATTCTAATCTGGTAATGAGCCTGGCGAAGGGGTCCAAGAGGTATGACACTGGTGCAGTGCTCAAGCTTGTAGCGAGGAGGGCCAAAGAGATGAGCAGTGGTGCTTCTGGTGTACTCCTCTTCGTATGCATTCTTCTTGCTTGCTGCGGTGTCACCTTTGGGAAGGTTCACAGGGAAGAGGGGTCCATGACTCCTGAGGAGGTGCTCCTCACTGATGTCAAAGCTGATGTCTCCTGAAGTGTCCAATGAAGTGAGTTAAGAGTTAGGAAGCAACAGCTCAGCCCATTTGCCACCCCTTGAGTAGGAATAGCCGCCTCCCATCAAACCGCCCACTTAGAAATTGAGCCTTCTTCAGGTAAGCTCCATCCAAGAAAGTAGGCCATACTCCATCATCACCCAAACCAATCCCTTTTGTAATCCAATAATGGGGTTATCCAGCCACCAATGCCAATCTGAGGTCCTGAGTCCCAGTTTGTCCAAGCCCAACTCTTGTAGTGCGTGAAGGAAGCCAACCATACCAAAATCTGAGTAGAAGTCATCCGGGACACGAGGGAGCTGAGGAAAGGAAGCAAAGTGTCGGGAGCTTTGGTGAAGGAATCTCAACTCTTCTCCAGCAACATTCCCCATCTCTTTCTTCGGAAGAGGGTGTGGTTAAGCAGCCTGTGGAGGTAGCGCATAGTGGGATGCCTAATAGCTCCGTTCTTCTCTTTCTTGGGGCCTCCTCTTCCTTGTCCTGTTAACAAGGTCCACATTGATTCAGCAATGGTCTTCTCCTTAGGGGCTGTATTGAGTGTTGGAAGTGAAGGGTTTTTCTGATCCTCGAGGTCAAGAACTTCACCAATCTCTGTGAAAGACATGGAGTACACCTCACCCTCAATCTTGAATTTGATCTCTCCCCATCCTTGCTGTGCATGCTTGGAAGTGTGAAAGGTTGCTAGTGTAGCCAAGAATTGGCAAGAGACTTCTTTGTGAGTAGGGTAAGCTGCTGAGTAGAGGCTGCCCACCTTCATGTGCTCAAGCATGGCTTCAACATCATCATCAAGGTACATCTCTTGCAAGATCTTCTTATTAACAAATCTGGTAGGGACCCAAGCAATGCCATTTCTCAAAAGGTCTACCAGCTCATCCTCAGTAGGTGTCTTGGACCTATCCCTCTTGTCATACTTTGATTTAGGATCAGCATGCTCATCATTAGAAGATATCTCATCCTCTTCACCTTCACTTGCTGCAACCATTGGCTTCTTGCCTTGCTTCTTTGCTCTAGCCCTTGCCAACTTCTCCTCCTTGTTGTGCTGGTTAAGGTTTGCTACAACCTATTGCACAGGGTCTCGTGCTCTCCTAGGTGGAGTTATAGCCCTCATAGTGTGAGCAAGGGTATGATCACCTTTGTTGCTGGTCTTCTCTATCACAAGAGCTCCCACACTAGAGTTTCTTGGTGCCTTAGCTCTCTTTGGAGGAGCCTGCATGTGAACACCATCAGCCACACTGTCCCCAACAGCTAATCTCTTTCCATCTCTCTTGGCTTGCTTGTGAGCACCATCAGCCACACTCTTATCAGCAACAACTCTCTTCCCATCTTTCTTGGCTTGTGCTTTCTTCCTTAGCAGTGCCAAGGCTTGCTGGCGGCGCTCCTCTTCTGTACCAGGCTGCGAACCCAAAGATTTCCCAAACTGAGCAGTGTGTCTTGCTGCACCCTCTTGCTTCTCAACTTCTAGATCAGCTTCACTCTTTCGCCCCATTGGTACCTGAAACTTTAGATCTTGGAAAAGAGTAAGGTTAAGAAGGAAAAACCTCTCAAGATGAGGAATATGATCAAAAGCATAAAAATTACAATTCCAATGATCAATTACTCACAAGAAACAAGCTTTAAGTAAAAGGGCTTTAGAACATCCTAGAGAGTTCTCATACTCATAAAATATATATATATTTTTTTTTTATGAGCAACAAGAATCTCTAAGAATCAAAACAACTCAATTAAGCACAATCAAGCTTAAAATGGCCTAAATTGAAGTTCTCCATCAACCTAGCATCCAATCTAACCCAAGACAACCTAAAACAAGCACTTTATGAAAAACCCCCAAATCTCATGAACCCTAATTTTTCAAAGTTCAAATTAATCTCAATTCCACCTTGAAATCAACTACCCAGTATGATATATAAGCTTTCCCTAGTCTAATTTACAAGAATCTAGCAAGAAAAGGCTCAAATTTCAAGTTCAAATTTTTAGGGTTCATGAGGGTTACGAATTTGAACTTAACGATACCATACATTGCTTTGGATGAAGGATAGAGATGAAAAGATTCAAGGAATTAGATCTAGGGAAGAAGGCTTGGATGTGGGAAAAGAAATCTGTGATTTGGTTGAGATTTGACAAAGTTATGGGGATTTATGTTCTTGGAGGCTATAGAGGATTATGATGTGAGGAAGAAGATGAGAGAGAGAAGGTGGCTTAGGGTTTAAGGGGTTCTGGGTCGGGTGGATGGGTTCTGGGTCGGGTTTAGGTGGGTTTGGGTCGGTTTAGGGATAGAACAACTTACCTGGGTCGCCGGGCGCGGGTCGTGGGGCTCCATCGGGCAGTTCGCGGATCCTGCGTGGAGAACGACTGGTAGTCACCCCGGATGGTCGCCCGGTCCGTCCATCCACGTCCGTGCTACGACCGGGTGCTCTTACCCGACAATGCACCCGTCCGTCCGTCCGTCCAAATCACGACCGGGTCTCCACCCGACGTGCCCCCGGTCCATCCGCTTTGTTTCACGACCGGGTTCCTCCACCCGGACGCCCCGCCTCTGGTCTGTTCCTGCCACTTCGACCGGTAGGCGACCCCGTCCACCCTACCCGTACAGACCTCCAAATCATATTTTTTTTCATTTATACACTTCCTCCATCTCAAAACTTTATCCAGCTCATTCCCAAGCTCTCACCATTCTCCAAGTGATTCATTTGAAAAGAACAAATCCTAATGCATATTTACAAGGATAACCATGGGACTTCCTCCCAAGTGAGCTTGTTTAAAGTCACTAGCTTGACTTTGCCTCCTTATGAGGTTAGGCAAGGGAGCATCAGAGAGTGGGGTTATGTCCCATCCTCCTTTGGTATTGTGGCCATGTATTCTTTGAGTCTCTGGCCATTCACTGTGAAGTCTCCACCATCCTTGTTCCAAAGCACAATGGCTCCATAAGGTCTCACTTCTTTGCTCACAAATGGACCAGACCACCTTGATTTTAGCTTTCCTGGAAACAACTTCAGTCTAGAGTTGTAAAGAAGAACTTGATCTTCTGCCTTGAATTCTCTCTTGAGGATGTGCCTGTCATGGAAGGCCTTAATCTTTTCCTTGTAAATCCTTGAATTCTCAAAGGCATCCATCCTTATCTCATCCAGTTCATTGAGTTGAAGAAGTCTCTTCTCCTTTGCACCCTTGATGTCAAAGTTTAGAAGCTTCACAGCCCACAATGCCTTGTATTCAAGCTCAACTGGCAGATGGCAAGAATTCCCATATACAAGGTTGAAAGGAGTAGTGCCTAGAGGAGTCTTGAAGGCTATTCTATATGCCCAAAGAGCATCATCAAGATTGGCTGACCAATCCTTCCTCTTGGTTCCCACAATCTTCTCCAAGATTCCCTTGATTTGCTTGTTGGAGACCTCCACTTGCCCACTTGTTTGAGGGTGATAGGGTGTTGCAACCTTGTGTTTCACTCCATTCTTCTTGAGAAGACCCTCAAATACCTTGTTGATGAAATGTGAACCTCCATCACTTATGACCACTCTTGGTACTCCAAACCATGGGAAGATATTGCTCTTGAACATTTTGACCACCACTCTTGAATCATTTGTGGGACTTGCTATTGCTTCCACCCACTTTGATACATAGTCCACAGCCACCAAGATGTATTTGTTTCCATAAGAAGAAGGGAAAGGTCCCATGAAGTCAATCCCCCAAACATCAAACACTTCCACTTCAAGGATTGGGTTTTGAGGCATCTCATTCCTCTTAGTAATGTTCCCCCTCCTTTGGCAAGAGTCACATCTTGAAATGAAGTCTTGTGAGTCCCTGAACATGTGTGGCCACCAGAATCCAGCTTGTAGCACCTTTGAGACAGTCTTGAATGTAGCAAAATGGCCTCCATAGGAAGATCCATGGCAATGTGAGAGGATTCCTTCAACTTCTTCTTCAGCCACCACTCTTCTATAAATCTGATCTTTGCATAGGGTGTAGGTATGGTTCATCCCAATAGTATCTCTTCAAGTCTTTGTAGAACTTCTTCTTCTCATACCCTGCAAGCCCAATGGTTCCTTCCCAGTGGCTAAGTAGTTAACCAAATCAGCATACCAAGGTCCCTTCTCTTCAGCTGCCTTAACCTCTTCAATCTTTTTTCCAGTCTCAATGACTGCCACCACTGACATGATGGCCATGACATGCTCTTGTCTAAGTCCCTCATCAATAGGGATTCCACCTTCAATCCTCAACCTGGACAAGTGATCAGCAACTCCATTCTCAATCCCTGGCTTGTCTCTAATCTCCAAGTCAAACTCTTGAAGCAAAAGGATCCACCTTAGTAGTCTTGGCTTGGCATCCTTATTTGCTATGAGGTGTCTCAAAGCTGCATGGTCAGTATACACAATGACCTCCCCAACCCACCAGGTAGCTTCTGAATTTTTCAAAGGCGAAGACATTGGCCAGCATCTCTTTCTCAGTTGTGGCATACTTCATCTGTGCATCATTCAGGGTTTGGCTAGCATAATAAATCACATGAGTCTTGCCATCCTTCTTCTGCCCAGGACAGCCCCAACAGCAAAGTCACTAGCATCACACATTATCTCAAAAGGGAGGTCCCAATCAGGTGGCTGGACAATGGGGGCACTAACCAGTTCACCCTTTATCTTCTTGAAGGCTTCAAGACAATCTTCATCAAAGCTGAAAGCTGCCTCCTTGCACAGCAACTTGGTCATGGGTCTAGCAATCTTTGAGAAGTCCTTGATGAATCTTCTATAGAACCCAGCATGGCCAAGGAAGCTCCTGATGTCTTTCACTGTCTTTGGTGGTGGCAAGCTGACCATCACCTCAATCTTAGCCTTGTCCACTTCAATGCCCTTTTCTGAAATCTTATGCCCAAGCACAATCCCTCTTTGACCATGAAGTGACACTTCTCCCAATTCAGCACAAGGTTGGTGTCTTCACATCTCTGTAGGACCCTGCACAAGTTGGACAAACAAGCAGAAAACGAAGATCCGTAGACAGAGAAATCATCCATGAATACCTCCACTATATCCTCAATGAGATCCGAGAAGATAGACATCATGCACCTTTGAAAGGTTGCTGGAGCATTACATAACCCAAATGGCATCCTTCGATAAGCAAAGGTGCCATAGGGCATGTGAATGTTGTCTTCTCTTGATCATTGGGATGTATGGGGATTTGGAAGAACCCTGAATACCCATCAAGAAAACAATAGAAAGGATGGTTTGCAAGTCTCTCAAGCATTTGATCAATGAATGGCAATGGAAAATGATCCTTTCTAGATGCAGAGTTGAGCTTTCTATAATCAATACACATCCTATGGCCAGTTATGGTTCTAGTTGGTATCAATTCATCCTTGTCATTTTAACCACAGTGATACCACCTTTCTTTGGAACTACATGCACAGGAGATACCCATTTAGAATCTGAAATAGGGTAGATAACACCAGCATCTAAGAGCTTAAGAATCTCCTTCTTTACAACATCCTTCAGGTTAGGATTCAACCTTCTTTGATGCTCTATAGAAGTCATTGATTCATCCTCTAGATGTATCCTATGCATGCACAAAGAAGGTGATATCCCCTTAATATCATCTAGTGAGTACCCAATTGCCTTCTAAACTTTTAAGTGCATTTAAAAGTTGAGAAAGCTCAAGTTCAGTGAGTTCACTACTCACAATGACAGGATATGACTCATTAGGCCTAGAAATGTACCTTACACCATGGGAAGAGGTTTTAGCTCCACTTTTGGTGCCTTGAGCTCACTCCAATCATCTTGTTGGGTGTCCTCATGTTGAGTGGCTGAAACAGCTTGGTGCACCTCTTGTTTGAGCTCCTCATACTGGCCTTTATAATCAATCTTCTTGCGAGAATCCAGCATGGCCACAATAGCATCACTCTCTTGGTTCTCAACCACTTGGACCTCTTTATCCGCTGTCAAAGCATGCTGCAAAGGGTCCCTATTGCCAACTCTCCAAGTGCCAATTCCTCAAGAAGCTCATCAGCAAGAGCCTCAATCTCCTCTATGTAAAACACTTGGCCTTGCACAGTAGACCTCTTCATTACCTCATTGATGTTAAAATGGAGAGTGAGCTCTTTCCCCAAATGAAGATCAATCTTGCCTTCCTTCACATTAATAAGGGCTCATGTTGTGGCTAAGAATGGTCTTCCAAGGATCAAGGGGTCTCTAGCTTCTTCATCCATCTCAAGCACAACAAAATCTGTAGGAATTTCACAGTTTCCCACTATCACTGGGAGGTCTTCAAGGATACCAATGGGGAATTTGACTGAGCGATCAGCAAGCACCAAAGAGAGTTTGCACTTCTTGTATTGGCTGAAACCAAGCTTCTTGGCAACAGATAGAGGCATGAGACTGACACTAGCTCCCAAATCACATAGACATCTCTCAAACATCAAAGGACCAATGGCACAAGGTAGGGTAAAGCAGCCTGGATCCTCTAGCTTCTTAGGGATTGTCAATCTCTGGATGATGGCACTGCACTCATGAGTAAGAACCATCATGCCTTCCATTTCCTTCTTCTTGGCAGCCACAGCATCCTTCAAGAACTTGCTGTATTGAGGGACAAGCATGAAGGCATCAATGATGAGCATTGTGACTTGAACTTCACTCATTTGCTTCTCAAAGAGTGCTTTGTACTTCTCCAAAAGTTGCTTCTTGAATCTTCCAGGAAATGGCAGCTTAGGTTCATAGGGAGGAGGAACAAAAGAAGACACTTTTGTTGGAGTGGCAACTTCACCATGCTTTAGTGTTTTTTTCTTCTCCAACCTTTCCTTTACCCTTAGCTTCAACAATCTTTTCTAGAATATCCTCATCAACCTTCTCATCTACAATCACAACATCATCATCAATGTTGATGGCCACCCCCACTTAGTGTCTCACCATCCTTGGGGAGAGCTCTTGGGGGTAGCTCTCTACCACTTCTCAAAGTGATTGCCTTCATTGGCTCCTTGGGGTTTTGCTCAGCCTTTCCTGGTAGTGTTCCTTGTTGGCGACTTGGCTGAGAGTTCATAGAAGCAAACTGATTCTCCAAAGCTCTAATCTTGTTGTTTAGCTCAGTATAGTTGCTATCAATCTTGGAGTGAACAGTCTTGAACTCATGGCCAATGTCCTTGGCTGTTCTAGCTTGACCTTCTAATATTTTTTTGAACATAGCTTCCATAAATGAATCTGGAGCTTTAGCTTGGGAGGAGCTACCTTGAGCTTGAGTAGACTGATTGCCTTGATTGGTAAAACCAGGAGGAGGATTCTGCCTAGGCTGGTAGTTCCCTTGCTGAGTGTTTTGCTTGGGTTGATAGCCTCCTTTCTGGTTGTTGGGATAAGACCTTTGCTGGTAGTTGTTGTACTGAAAGTTAGGCTCCTTCCTGTACCAAGTACCATTGTTGTTGATGAAGCAAAGCTCTTCTTGCCCTTCTAACCCTTCAACCTCATTAACCTTAGGAGGAGTTTCCTGACTTGGACCACCCACAAAGTTGATCTGCTCCTTTTTGGCTTGGTTAGCAATCAGCAAGTCCATCTTCTCTTGCAAGGATTGGATTTCCTTCTTGGTCTGGTTTTCATCAGCTCTGGTTGTTCTATCAGCGCTGTCATGTTCTCCACTGTAAACTGAGTCACTCTTCACCATGTTGTCAACCAGCTCCTCAGCAACTTCTTAAGACCTGCCCAGGAAGAAACCATTGCTTGCTGTATCCAATCTTGCTCTGAACTCAGGAAGGGCACCTCTATAGAATGTGCACAGCAAACTCTCTTTTAAGAAACCATGGTGTGGGCACTTAGCTTGATACCCCTTGAACCTTTCCCATGCTTCACTAAAGCTTTCCAAGTTCTTTTGCTGGAAGTTAGAGTTCTCATTCCTCAGCTTGTCTGTCCTTGATGTGGAGAAGAACTTCTCCTAGAAGACTTTCTTGCAATCATCCCAAGTAGTGATGGAGTCACTAGGTAGAGATTTCTCCCATTGGTGTGCCTTGTCTTCTAAAGAGAAAGGAAACAACTTGAGCTTGAAGGCATCTTCGGACACACCATTGGTTTTGGACAAACCACAATAGCTATCAAACTTGTCCAAGTGATCAAATGGGTCTTCTACAGCCAATCCATGGTACTTGTTGTTCTCAATCACGCTCAACAACCCTGACTTGATCTCAAAGTTGTTAGCTTCCAGAGCTGGTGCACGGATGCCCGTCCTATTGCCATGAATGTGAGGACGGTCATAGGTGCCAATGGCTCTAGCTGGCCGCTGTGGGTGTTGTTGTTGCTGGCGCAAGGTTGTCAGCTCCGTGACCATTGCCATCTTGAGGTTGATGCTGGTGATCATCCATCTCAAACCCCAACCTCTGAATGTGAGCCTGTTGATCTTCTTCTCTTCTCCTTCTTGCTATTTCCCTCTCAAATGTAGTTATCTCTTCAACAGTGGGAACAGGGTTAGTTACACCCCTGCTTCTTGTGTTCATACACCTGAAAATCAAAGGAAGATGCAAAAGGAGAATTAATATCACAAGAAAAGAAAAATGATTTAGTCTCAAGCAAGTGACTAAATCCCAATGTCACAATCCACTTAGAATTTGGCAACGGCGCCAATTTGATGAAAGGACTTTTTCTAAGGTCCTAATCAAATGATGTAGTATATAAAATTGTCGAACCAGTTCTAAGTGACCACAAAGCAAAGGGAATGCAAGTCTATGCTTAATCTAAATGCAATCATTAAAGAGGATGATGATTAAACTAAGACAATAAGTAAAATGCAACAAAAAGTAAAACTTTCTTTCTTATGAGGAGAGTGAGACCCATGGGTATAGGGACTTGATTTCAAATGATTAAGATTCAATCCAAGATGCTACCTTTTCAACCAATCTAAATTCCTTATGCCTAGACAACAAAACTAAGCAAGCTTTATCCCTAGATGAATGCTCTTTGCAATGATCACCCAAGTATACCAAATCCCTTTGGCTGTAATGATCAAAGCAAACATGGAGAATGAGTCTAATAGCAATCCTAGCTTCTTTGACAACTAATCCCTTAGGCAAAGCAAGCTAAAAGCATAGATGAGTTGGTTCAGGCATTTCATAGAACACCTTCCGGGCATGAAATGTCTATGGCTCTATGTTTGAGAGGCCAACTCAAATATAGCATTAAGAACACCAAATCAATGCAAGGAAAGGATAGATCTAACACTAAGCACCTTGGATCTACACTTAATCACTCTCAATCACCCTAACCCATGGATCTTAAATGGATCTACTCACTAATCAACATGCTTACTCTTAAACCCATGAGAGATTCAAGCTTAAACATGTAGAGAAAGAAAGGAGATGAAATCAAGCAATCAAGAATACAAAGATGAGAAGAGATTATGAATCAAAGATCAAAACTTTACTCAAAGGGTTTGTATTCTTAGATAGAAAATAACATAAGTCCCAAATTAGGGATAACAAGGGTACTTATAGTTAGGCTTCAAAGCCCTAGAAACATAAAACAAGATTATTGAAAAGTCCTTAAGCTAAATGGGTCTAAACCAATGGGAATGAAGCATAAAATTCGGTCAGGGGTGAATCAACACCATCCAACCCGGTCCAGGTTACCCGGCCGTCCATCTGGCCGCGTTCCTTGCTCCGTCCGGTTTCACCAGGCCGTCCGTCTCACCCCGGTCGTCTCACCCCGGTCGTCCCTCGGTCTGGACGCGTCTTGATCTCCGGCCGATGCTCTACCCGACACGCTGATGAAAGGACTTTTCTAAGAGTCCTAATCAACTGATGTAGTATATAAGATTGTCGAACCAGTTCTAAGTGGCCATGAAACGAGGGAATGCAAGCATATGCTTAATCTAAATGCAATCATTAAAGAGGATGATGATTAAACTAAGACAATAAGTAAAATGCAACAAAAGTAAAACTTTCTTTCTTATGAGGAGAATGAGACCCATGGGTATAGGAACTTGATATCAAATGATTAAGATTCAATCCAAGATGCTAACTTTTCAATCAATCTAATTCCTTATGCCTAGACAACAAAACTAAGCAAGCTCTATCCCTAGATGAATGCACTTTGCAATGATCACCCAAGTACACCAAATCCTTTGGCTGTAATGATCAAAGCAAACATGGAGAATGAGTCTAATAGCAATCCTAGCTTCTTTGACAACTAATCCCTTAGGCAAAGCAAGCTAAAAGCATAGATGAGTTGGTTCAGGCATTTCATAGAACACCTTCCGGGCATGAAATGCCTATGACTCTATGTTTGAGAGGCCAACTCAAATATAGCTTTAAGAACACCAAATCAATGCAAGGAAAGGATAGATCTAACATTAAACACCTTGGATCTACACTTAATCACTTTCAATCACCCTAACCCATGGATCTTAAATGGATCTACTCACTAATCCACATGCTTACTCTTAAACCCATGAGAGATTCAAGCTTAAAATGTAGAGAAAGAAAGGAGATGAAATCAAGCAATCAAGAATACAAAGATGAGAAGAGATTATGAATCACAGATCAAAACTTTACTCAAAGGGTTTGTATTCTTAGATAGAAAATAACATAAGTCCCAAATTAGGGATAACAAGGGTACTTATAGTTAGGCTTCAAAGCCCTAGAAACATAAAACAAGATTATTGAAAAGTCCTTAAGCTAAATGGGTCTAAACCAATGGGAATGAAGCATAAAATTCGGTCAGGGGTGAATCAACACCATCCAACCCGGTCCAGGTTACCCGGCCGTCCATCTGGCCGCGTTCCTTGCTCCGTCCGGTTTCACCAGGCCGTCCGTCTCACCCCGGTCGTCTCACCCCGGTCGTCCCTCGGTCTGGACGCGTCTTGATCTCCCGTCAGGATGCTCCTACCCGGACACGTTGATGAAAGGACTTTTCTAAGAGTCCTAATCAAATGATGTAGTATATAAGATTGTCGAACCAGTTCTAAGTGGCCATGAAACAGAGGGAATGCAAGCATATGCTTAATCTAAATGCAATCATTAAAGAGGATGATGATTAAACTAAGACAATAAGTAAAATGCAACAAAAAGTAAAACTTTCTTTCTTGTGAGGAGAATGAGACCCATGGGTATAGGAACTTGATATCAAATGATTAAGATTCAATCCAAGATGCTAACTTTTCAATCAATCTAATTCCTTATGCCTAGACAACAAAACTAAGCAAGCTCTATCCCTAGATGAATGCACTTTTGCAATGATCACCCAAGTACACCAAATCCCTTTGGCTGTAATGATCAAAGCAAACATGGAGAATGAGTCTAATAGCAATCCTAGCTTCTTTGACAACTAATCCCTTAGGCAAAGCAAGCTAAAAGCATAGATGAGTTGGTTCAGGCATTTCATAGAACACCTTCCGGGCATGAAATGCCTATGACTCTATGTTTGAGAGGCCAACTCAAATATAGCTTTAAGAACACCAAATCAATGCAAGGAAAGGATAGATCTAACATTAAACACCTTGGATCTACACTTAATCACTTTCAATCACCCTAACCCATGGATCTTAAATGGATCTACTCACTAATCCACATGCTTACTCTTAAATCCATGAGAGATTCAAGCTTAAACATATAGAGAAAGAAAGGAGATGAAATCAAGCAATCAAGAACATAAAGATAAGATGAGATTATGAATCAAAGATGAAACTTTACTCAAGAGGTTTATGTGTTCTTAGATAGAAAATAATATAAGTCCCACATTAGGGATAACATGGGTACTTATAGTTAGGCTTAAAAGCCCTAGAAACATAGAATAAGATTACTAAAAATCCCTTAAGCTAAATGGGTCTAAACCAATAGGAATGAGGTACAAAACTCGGTCAGGGTAGCATCAACACCATCCAACCCGGTCCAGGTTGCCCGGCCGTCCAGCTGTTCTCATTGTCCGGGTGCTCCTACCCGGACGCGTCTCCCCGGACGTCCCTCGGTCTGGACGCATCATGTTCGCCCGTCCGGGTGCTCCTACCCGGACGCATCTCCCCGGCCGTCCATCAGTTCTCATCGTCCGGGTGCTCCTACCCGGACGCGACTCCCCGGACGTCCAGCTGCTTCTTATCGTCCGGGTGTTCGAGTTCTGGACGCATCAGCCCGGTCATCCGTACGAGCTGATCCCACATGATCCGTCCGGGTGTGTGTAGCCGGTCAAGGCTACCCGGTCCAACTCTCTTGATTCTTCACTTCTTTTTAGGTCATAAGGTTCCCAAACACCTCAAATCTCACCAAAGCATACTCCAACACCCGATAAGGACAAATGAATGCAAAATGATCCTAGACATGCCTAAACTTTAGCCTACAACTCAAAGAATGCAATAAAAAGATGGCTAGATATATGAAAATATGCAAGACATCAACTCCCCTACACTAGTCCTTTACTTGTCCACAAGTAAACTAGTAAGGACTAAGGAGGAGAGGTTTGAAGGAGGGGACTCATAGCCAAAAGAATGCTCTTCTTAGTTCTCAACTTGATAACCTTGTATAATCATACCAACTAGCTAGAGCAAACACTCAATCAACCTCTAACTTCACAAGGCCTATCTTAACTCCTTTGATCCCTACACTTACTCATCATGAATCCACAATCCACAAATCCATTTGCTCTCTAACAATCATTAAGCAAACTCAAAAGATCTCTTGCAAATGGTCAAATGGTCCAAGTCATTTGGTTTGGTGAGAAAGGTCTTGATGCAAAATAAATCAAGTAGTTCAAAAGGATCTTTGAAGGTGGTTTACTCTCAAAACAAAGTAGCTTTGACATAGCACATAATATATCTAAGAAAGGGATCAATTCATGCATACAATGCTCAATCTCCATTGTCCTATCCTTTTCCTAAACATGAAAGCAAATTTTACTCTATTCCCCAATGCCAAGCCCCACTCTCTTCTCACCCAAAGAATTCCCAAACTCTCAAGAACATTTTCTCACTTAGAACTCTTCACTTTTGAAGTCTACAAGGATTTTACACTTTTAAACACTTACTAGCTCATAACAACTTTTGCTTGCCCCTTTCTTTATTCATTTCTTTTTTTTTTTCTTTTTCTTTTTCTTTTCTTTTTTTCTTTTTTTTTTTTATGGGGGCCAGGACTTTCATTACAAACTTGAGCTAGACTTTCATTTGCTTTACCCTAAAGACTTAATCACTTTTGAGTTCTAAGAGTCTACCATTCCTTTCCTCTCTTTCTCACACTCCCAAGATCAACTTTACAACACTCACCCCCATCCTAGAAGCTAGACAATATGAGTGTCTAATCTAGCTAAAATGGAGACAATGCATTGTCGTTCCCAATACTCTCAACAGTATGCACATGTAAAGCTTTCCAAAGAAGGCCTCGCTCAACAAATAATGAAGGCTTGAAAGGAGGTAAGGGTTTTAGGGTGTGGAGTGCCACTTGAGTTTGTCCAAAAAGATAAGCAAAGCATGGGAGGGACAACTCAAGTGTTCTATCCATGACTTAGTACACACGGGACCATGAGCAAGAGACTTAGAGTCTAAATATGACAGGAGCAAACTTCAAAGAGATAGCATCAATCAATCAAATAAGCTTTAGGAAGAGTTTTCAAGGCACAAAGTTTACAAGTTTCCTAAGATTGCTCAAGCTACTTACTATGATTATAAAGGTTATCACTTTAAGAACTTAGCATGAGCATCTTTACAAGGCAACTATCATCCTTGTCCCCTTATGCATGATGCAACCTATATGATGATTTCTTTTTTTTTTTATGTAAGTGAATGATCTAGACTCAATCCTAATGCAACTACATGATTCTTTTTGTGCTTTTCAAATTTTTCAATTTTTTTTTGGTTTTTCTATGCAATAACTATCTACAAGTGCATGCATATGACATTAAACACAAGACTATTAGCAACTTGACGCCTCCCCCACACTTAATTCACACAGTCTCTGTGTTTGTTAAATGTGGAGAAGGGTCCAAAGAAAGAAAGAAAAATGAAAACTAAATGAAATGATGAATGGTATATACAATGATACGGTGTTGGAGTACCTCTATAGAGCGTGGGATGAGGCTGATGCCTCACCCTGAGAGTCATCTTCATCAGAAGTGGTGCTTAGGGATGGTGACTTGTTTCCGGACGCGGAAGGAGCAATGTAAGGGTTCCTCAAGCGGCGGAGAGCTTGCTTCCTGGTTCTAGGTGCAGAGGGTTCATGAAGTGGCTGAGGAGGGAGTGCATTGAGAGCATCAAGATCAAAGTCCTCAGCCTTGCAGCCAGCTACAGCTCCCCTAGCTAGGACCTCAGCCACTTTCTTCAATAACCGAGCTGAAGCTTCAGCTTGCCTCTTCACAGTTCTTTTCAGTTCCTTGCACTGGTGGGTGAGCTTGAAAATGGTTCTATCTTGAGCTCTGTTCCACCTCTGGAGGGTGCTGATCTGGTCATGAGCTTGGCGAAGGGGCCCAAGAGGCAGGACACTGGTGCACTGCACGAATTTGTAGCGAGGGGGACCAAAGAGATGAGCAGTGGCTCTGCTGCTGTACCCCTGATCATAGACAGACTTCTTTTTTGCTGCTCTTTCACTCTGAGGAAGGGTCACAGGGCAGAGAGGTCCATGCTCTTAAGGAGGTGCTCCTCACTGATGTCAAAGTTGATGTCTCATTCTGAAGTGCTTAATGAAATGAGTGCTGGTTTAGGAAGTAACAGCTCAGCCCTTTTGCCACCTCGTGAATAGGAGTAGACGTATCTCCCATCAAACCTTCCACTTAAGAACTGAGCTTTCTTCAGGTAAGCTCCATCCAAGAAAGTAGGACTTACTCCATCATCACCCAAATCAATCCCTTGGGAGGCTAGTAATGGAGTTATCCATCCACCAATGCCAATCTGAGGACCTGAGTCACGGTTTGTCCAAGCCCAACTCTTGTAGTGCAGGAAGCGCTGAACAAGGAAGCCAACCATACCAAAATCTGAGTAGAAGTCATCCGGGACAACAGGGAGCTGAGGAAAGGAAGCAAAGTGTCGGGCTGTTTGGTGAAGAAATCTCAGCTCGTCTCCAGCAACGTTCCCTATCTCTTTCTTCTGGAAGAGGGTGTGGTTAAGCAGCCTGTGGAGATAGCGCACGACCGGATGTCTTGTAGCACCATTCTTCTTTCTTTGGCCTCCTTTCCTTGTCCAGTTAACAAGGTCCACATTGATTCAGCAATGGTCTTCTCCTTAGGGGCTGTCTTGAGTGTGGGAAGTGAAGAATGTTTCTGATCCTCAAGGCCAAGAATGTCACCAATCTCTGTGAAAGACATGGAGTACACCTCACCCTCAATCTTGAATTTAATTTCTCCCTATCCTTGCTGTGCATGCTTGGAAGAGTGAAAGGTTGCTTCTAGTGTAGCCAAGAATTGACAAGAGACTTCCTTGTGAGTAGGTAGGCTGCTGAGTAGAGGCTGCCCATCTTCATGTGCTCAAGCATGGCTTGAACATCATCATCAAAGTACATTTCTTGCAAGATCATCTTATGAATAAATCTGGTAGGGACCCAAACAATGCCATTCCTCAAAAGGTCGACCAGTTCATCTTCAGTTGGTGTCTTGGACCTATCCCTCTTGTCATACTTTGATTTAGGATCAGCATGCTCATCATTAGAAGATGTCTCATCTTCTTCACCTTCATTTTCTGCAACCATTGGCTTCTTGCCTTGCTTCTTTGCTCTTGCCCTTGCCAACTTCTCTTCCTTGTTTTGCTGGTTGAGGTGTTCTACAACTTCTTGCACAGGGTCTGGTGCACTCCTAGGTGGAGTCATAGCCTTCATAGTGTGAGCACGGGTATGATCACCTTTGTTGTTTGTCTTCTCAATCACAAGAGCTCCCACACTAGAGTTTCTTGGTGCCTTAGCTCTCTTGGGAGGAACCTGCATGTGAGTACCATCAGCCACACTGTCTCCAATAGCTAATCTCTTTCCATCCCTCTTGGCTTGCTTGTGAGCACCAACAGCCACACTCTTATCAGCAACAACTCTCTTCCCATCTTTCTTGGCTTGTGCTTTCTTCCTTAGCAGTGCCAAGGCTGTCTGGCGGCGCTCCTCTTCTGTACTAGGCTGTGAACCCAAAGATTTCCCAAACTGAGCAGTGTGTCTTGCTGCAAGGTCTTGCTTTTCAACTTCAAGATCAGCTTCACTCTTTCGCCCCATTGGTACCTGAAACTTTAGACCTTGGAAAAGAGTAAGCTTGAGAAGGAAAAAGCTTTCAATATGAGGAATATGATCAAAAGCATAAGGATGATAATTCCAATGATTAATTACTCACAAGAAACAAACTTTTAAGCAAAAGGCTTTAGAACATCCTAGAGAATTCTCATGCTCATTAATTTTTTTTTTTTTTATGAGCAACAAGAATCTCTAACAATCAAAACCACTCAATTAAGCACAATCAAGCTTAAAATGGCCTAAATTGAAGTTCTCCATCAACTTAGCATCCAATCAAACCCAAGAACAACCTAAAACAAGCACTTTATGAAAACCCCAAATCTCATGAACCCTAATTTTTCAAAGTTCAAATTAATCTCAATTCCACCATGAAATCAACTACCCAGCATGATATATAAGCTTTCCCTAGTCTAATTTACAAGAATCTAGCAAGAAAAGGCTCAAATTTCAAGTTCAAATTTTTAGGGTTCATGAGGGTTACGAATTTGAACTTAGAGATACCATACCTTGCTTTGGATGAAGGATAAAGATGAAAAGATTCAAGGAATTAGATCTAGGGAGGAAGGCTTGCATGTGGGAAAAGAAATTTGTGATTTGGTTGAGATTTGACAAAGTTATGGGGATTTATGTTCTTGGAGGCTAGAGGATTATGATGTGAGGAAGATGATGAAATGAGAAGAGAGATGGTGGCTTAGGGTTTTAAAAGGTTTCTGGGTCGGGTGGATAGGTGTTTGGGTCGGTTTAGGTGGGTTTGGGTCGGTTTAGGGATAGAAAAACTTACCTTGGGTCGCGGCCGGTCATCGCGCTGGTCGGGGCTCCATCGATCAGCGGATCCTGGTGTGTGAAGCAACACGACCGGTTCCTTTACCCGACGGACGCCCCGGTCCGTCTCTTTGTAAGCAGCACGACCGGTTCCTTTACCCGACACCACGCCCCGGTCCGTCTGTCCTTGTCGCTCGTCCTTTGCTTCACGACCGGTGCTTCCACCCGGACACCGCACCCCGGTCCGTTCCTGTACTTCCACGACCGGTAGCTCACCCCGACAGATGTACCCGTCCATTCCCTTTGTCCGCTCGTCCGACGAATCACGACCGGTGCTTCCACCCGACACCGCACTCGTCCGATGGTTCATGCAAGCTGCACGTCAAGGCGCACCGGTCCACCCAACCCGTCCAAACCTCCAAAGCTTTTTTTTTTTATTCAACCTCTTCTCAAAGCTTTATCCCACTCATTCCCAAGCTATCACCATTCTCCAAGTGACTTAATTGAAAAGAACAAATCCTAATGCATATTTACAAGGATAACCATGGGACTTCCTCCCAAGTGAGCTTGTTTAAAGTCACTAGCTTGACTTTGCCTCCTTTGAGGTTAGCAAGGGAGCATCAGAGAGTGGGGTTGATGTCCCATCCTCTTTTGGTATTGTGGCCATGTATTCTTTGAGTCTCTGGTCATTCACTGTGAAGTCTCCACCATCCTTGTTCCAAAGCACAATGGCTCCATAGGGTCTCACTTCTTTGATCACAAATGGACAGACCACCTTGACTTTAGCTTTCCTGGAAACAGCTTCAGTCTAGAGTTGTAAAGACGCACTTGATCTCCTGCCTTGAACTCTCTTTGAGGATGTGCCTGTCATGGAAAGCCTTAGTCTTTTCCTTGTAGATCCTTGAGTTCTCAAAGGCATCCATCCTTATCTCATCCAGTTCATTGAGTGAAGAAGTCTCTTCTCCTTTGCACACTTGATGTCAAAGTTTAAAAGCTTCACAGCCCACAATGCCTTGTATTCAAGCTCAACTGGCAGATGGCAAGACTTCCCATAGACAAGGTTGAAAGGAGTAGTGCCTAGAGGAGTCTTGAATGCTGTTCTATATGCCCAAAGAGCATCATCAAGCTTGGCTGACCAATCCTTCCTCTTGGTTCCTACAACCTTCTCCAAGATTCCCTTGATTTGCTTGTTGGAGACCTCCACTTGGCCACTTGTTTGAGGGTGATAGGGTGTTGCAACCTTGTGTTTCACTCCATTCTTCTTGAGAAGACCCTCAAATACCTTGTTGATGAAATGTGAACCTCCATCACTTATGACCACTCTTGAACTCCAAACCTTGGGAAGATATTGCTCTTGAACATTTTGACCACCACTCTTGAATCATTTGTAGGACTTGCTATTGCTTCCACCCACTTTGATACATAGTCCACAGCCACCAAGATGTATCTGTTGCCATAAGAAAAGGAAAGGTCCCATGAAGTCAATCCCCAAACATCAAACACTTCCACTTCAAGGATTGGGTTTTGAGGCATCTCATTCCTCTTAGTAATGTTCCCTCCTTTGGCAAGAGTCACATCTTGAAATGAAGTCTTGTGAGTCCCTGAACATGTGTGGCCACCAGAATCCAGCTTGTAGCACCTTTGAGACAGTCTTAATGTAGCAAAATGGCCTCCATAGAAGATCCATGGCAATGTGAGAGGATTCCTTCAACTTCTTCTTCAGCCACCACTCTTCTATAAATCTGATCTTTGCATAGGTGTAGAGGTATGGTTCATCCCAATAGTATCTCTTCAAGTCTTTGTAGAACTTCTTCTTCTCATACTCTGCAAGCCCCAATGGTTCCTTTCCAGTGGCTAAGTAGTTAACCAAATCAGCATACCAAGGTCCCTTCTCTTCAGCTGCCTTAACCTCTTCAATCTTTTTTTTCCAGTCTCAATGACTGCCACTACTGACATGATGGCCATGACATGCTCTTGTCTAAGTCCTCATCAATAGGGATTCCACCTTCAATCCTCAACCTGGACAAGTGATCAGCAACTCCATTCTCAATCCCTGGCTTGTCTTTAATCTCCAAGTCAAACTCTCAAGCAAAAGGATCCATCTTAGTAGTCTTGGCTTGGCATCCTTCTTTGCTAGGAGGTGCCTCAAAGCTGCATGGTCAGTATACACAATGACCTTAGAACCCACCAGGTAGCTTCTGAATTTCTCAAAGGCGAAGACAATGGCCAGCATCTTTTCTCTGTTGTGGCATACCTCATCTGTGCATCATTCAGGTTTGGCTAGCATAATAAATCACATGAGTCTTGCCATCCTTCTTCTGTCCCAGGACAGCCCCAACAGCAAAGTCACTAGCATCACACATTATCTCAAAAGGGAGGTCCCAATCAGGTGGCTGGACAATGGGGGCACTAACCAGTTCACCCTTTATCTTTTGAAGGCTTCAAGACAATCTTCATCAAAGCTGAAAGCTGCCTCCTTGCATAGCAACTTTGTCATGGGTCTAGCAACCTTTGAGAAGTCTTTGATGAATCTTCTATAGAACCCAGCATGGCCAAGGAAGCTCCTGATGTCTTTCACTGTCTTGGTGGTGGCAAGCTGACCATCACCTCAATCTTAGCCTTATCCACTTCAATGCCCTTTTCTGAAATCTTGTGTCCAAGCACAATCCCCTCTTTGACCATGAAGTGACACTTCTCCCAATTCAGCACTAGGTTGGTGTCTTCACATCTCTGTAGGACCCTGCACAAGTTTGACAAACAAGCAGAAAACGAAGATCCGTAGACAGAGAAATCATCCATGAATACGTCCACAATATCCTCAATGAGATGCGAGAAGATAGAAATCATGCACCTTTGAAAGGTTGCTGGAGCATTACATAACACAAATGGCATCCTTCGATAAGCAAAGGTGCCATAGGGGCATGTGAATGTTGTCTTCTCTTGATCATTGGGATGTATGGGGATTTGGAAGAACCCTGAATACCCATCAAGAAAACAATAGAAAGGATGGTTTGCAAGTCTCTCAAGCATTTGATCAATGAATGGCAATGGAAAATGATCCTTTCTAGATGCAGAGTTGAGCTTTCTATAATCAATACACATCCTATGGCCAGTTATGGTTCTAGTTGGTATCAATTCATCCTTGTCATTTTAACCACAGTGATACCACCTTTCTTTGGAACTACATGCACAGGAGATACCCATTTAGAATCTGAAATAGGTAGATAACACCAGCATCTAAGAGCTTAAGAATCTCCTTCTTTACAACATCCTTCAGGTTAGGATTCAACCTTTTTGATGCTCTATAAGTCATTGACTCATCCTCTGTGATGTATCCTATGCATGCACAAAGAAGGTGATATCCCTTAATATCATCTAGTGAGTATTCCAATTGCTAAACTTTTTTTTTTAGTGCATTTAAAAGTTGAGAAAGCTCAAGTTCAGTAAGTTCACTACTCACAATGACAGGATATGACTCATTAGTGGCCTAGAAATGCGTACCTTACACCATGGGGAAGAGGTTTTAGCTCCACTTTGGTGCCTTGAGCTCACTCCAATCATCTTGTTGGGTGTCCTCTTGTTGAGTGGCTGAAACAGCATGGTGCATCTCATGTTTGAGCTCCTCATACTGGCCTTTATCCTCAATCTTCTGTGAGAATCCAGCATGGTCACAATAGCATCACTCTCTTGGTTCTCAACCACTGGACCTCTTTTATCCACTGTCAAAGCATGCTGCAAAGGGTCCCCTATTGCCAACTCTCCAAGTGCAATTCCTCAAGGAGCTCATCAGCAAGAGCTTCCATCTCCTCTATGTAAAACACTTGGCCTTGCACAGTTGACCTCTTCATTACCTCATTGATATCAAAATGGAGAGTGTGCTCTTTCCCCAAATGAAGATCAATCTTGCCTTCCTTCACATTCATAAGGGCTCCTGCTGGCTAAGAATTGTCTTCCAAGGATCAAGGGGTCTCTAGCTTCTTCATCCATCTCAAGAACAACAAAATCAGTAGGAATTTCACAATTTCCCACCATCACAGGGAGGTCTTCAAGGATACCAATGGGGAATTTGACTGAGCGATCAGCAAGCACCAAAGAGAGTTTGCACTTTATTGGCTGAACCCAAGCTTCTTGGCAACAGATAGGCATGAGACTGACACTAGCTCCCAAATCACATAGACATCTCTCAAACATCAAAGGACCAATGGCACAAGGTAGTGTAAAGCAGCCTGGATCCTCTAGCTTCTAGGGATTGTCAATCTCTGATAATAGCACTGCACTCATGAGTAAGAACATCATGCCTTTCATTTCCTTCTTCTTGGCAGCCACAACATCCTTCAAGAACTTGCTGTATTGAGGGACAAGCATGAAGGCATCAATGATGGGCATGTGACTTGAACTTCACTCATTTGCTTCTCAAAGAGTGCTTTGTATTTCCAAAAGTTGCTTTTGAATCTTCCAGGAAATGGCAGCTTAGGTTCATAGGAGGAGGAACAAAAGAAGACCTTTTGTTGGAGTGGCAACTTCACCATGTTTTAGTGTTTTCTCTTCTCCAACCTTTTTACCCTTAGCTTCAACAATATTTTCTAGAATCTCCTCATCAACTTTCTCATCTACAATCACAACATCATCATCAATGTTGATAGCCACCCCCCACTTAGTGTCTCACCATCCTTGGGGAGAGTTCTTGGAGGTAGCTCTCTACCACTTCTCAAAGTGATTGCCTTCATTGGCTCCTTTGGGGTTTTGCCTAGCCTTCCTGGTAGTGTTCCTTGTTGGCGACTTGGCTGAGAGTTCATAGAAGCAAACTGATTCTCCAAAGCTCTAATCTTGTTGTTTAGCTCAGTAGCTGCTATCAATCTTGGAGGAACAGTCTTGAACTCATGGCCAATGTGTCTTTGGCTGCTCTAGCTTGACTTCCAATAATTGTTTGAACATAGCTTCCATAGATGAATCTGGAGCTTTAGCTTGGGAGGAGCTACCTTGAGCTTGAGTAGATTGATTGCCATGGTTTGTAAAACCAGGAGGAGGATTCTGCCTAGGCTGGTAGTTCCCTTGCTGAGTGTTTTGCTTGGGCTGATAGCCTCCTGCTGGTTGTGGATAAGACCTTTGCTGGTAGTTGTTGTACTGAAAGTTAGGCCTTCCTGTACCAAGTACCATTGTTGTTGATGAAGCAAAGCTCTTCTTGCCCTTCTAACCCTTCAACTTCATTAACCTTAGAAGGAGTTTCCTGATTGGACCACCCACAAAGTTGATCTGCTCCTGGCTTGGTTAGCAATCAGCAAGTCTATCTTCTCTTGCAAGGATTTGATTTCCTTCTGGTCTGGTTGTCATCAGCTCTGGTTGTTCTATCAGCTTTGTCATGTTCTCCACTGTAAACTGAATCACTCTTCACCATGTTGTCCACCAGCCTCATCATCTTCTTCAGACCTGCCTAGAAGAAACCATTGCTTGTTGTATCCAATCTTGCTCTAAACTCAGGAAGGGCACCTCTATAATGTGCTCAAACTCTCCTTTGAGAAACCATGGTTTGGGCACTTAGCTTGATACCCCTTGAACCTTTCCCATGCTTCACTAAAGCTTTCCAAGTTCTTTGCTGGAAACTAGAGATCTCATTCCTCAGCTTGGCTGTCCTTGATGTGGAGAAGAATTTCTCCAAGAAGGCCTCTTGCAATCATCCCAAGTAGTGATGGAATCACTAGTAGAGATTTCTCCCATTGGCATGCCTTGTCTCCTGAGAGAGAATGGAAACAACTTGAGCTTGAAGGCATCTTCGACACACTTGGTCTCTGGACAAGCCACAATAGCATCAAACTTGTCCAAGTGATCAAATGGGTCTTCTACAGCCAAGCCATGGTACTTGTTGTTCTCTAATGACACTCAACAAGCCTGACTTGATCTCAATGTCACAATCAACTTAGAATTTCATAACGGCCTAATTTGATGAAAGGACTTTCTAAGGTCCTAATCAAATGATGTAGTATATAAGATTGTCAACCAGTTCTAAGTGACCATGAAACAGAGGGAATGCAAGCCTATGCTTAATCTAAATGCAATCATTAAATAGATGATGATTAAACTAAGACAATAAGTAAAATGCAACAAAAAGTAAAACTTTCTTTCTACAGGAGAATGAGACCCATGGGTATAGTGGACTTGATATCAAATGATAAAGATTCAACCAAGATGCTAACTTTTCAATCAATCTAATTCCTTATGCCTAGACAAAAAAACTAAGCAAGCTCTATCCCTAGATGAATGCTCTTTGCAATGATCACCCAAGCACACCAAATCCCTTGCTGTAATGATCAAAGCAAACATGGAGAATGAGTCTAATAGCAATCCTAGCTTCTTGACAACTAATCCCTTAGGCAAAGCAAGCTAAAGCATAGATGAGTTGGTTCAGGCATTTCATAGAACACCTTCCTCGGCATGAAATGCCTATGACTCAATGTTTGAGAGGCCAACTCAAATATAGCTTTAAGAACACCAAATCAATGCAAGGAAAGGATAGATCTAACACTAAACACCTTGATCTACACTTAATCACTCTCAATCACCCTAACCCATGGATCTTAAATGGATCTACTCACTAATCCACATGCTTACTCTTAAATCCATGAGATTCAAGCTTAACATATGAGAAAGAAAGGAGATGAAATCAAGCAATCAAGAATACAAAGATAAGATGAGATTATGAATCAAAGATGAAACTTTACTCAAGAGGTTTATGTGTTCTCCTAGATAAAATAACATAAGTCCCACATTGTGGATACTAACAAGGGTCCTTATAGTTAGCATAAAAGCCCTGTAAACA
>JAEACV010000862.1:0-37500 GCA_016432835.1 Brassica nigra
CAACTTGATAACCTTGTATAACATACTCAAGTAGGAGGAGCAAAACTCTCAATCCAACTTATAACTTAATCAAGGCCTATCTTAACTCCTTTGATCCCTACACTTACTCATCATGAATCCACAACCCACAATTCCATTTGCCCTCTAACAATCATTAAGCAAACTCAAAGACTTGCAAATGGTCAAATGGTCCAAGTCATTTGGTTTGGTGGTGGTTTTATTCAAGTGAAACAAGTGGGTGCAAAGGGATCTTTCAAAGGGGTGGTTCACTCTCAAAACAAGTAGCCTTGACATTGCACATAATATATCTAAGAAAGGGATCAACTCATGCATACAGTGCTCAATCTCCATTGTTCTACCCTTTCCCCAAATACATAAATTACATCCTTATTCCCAATGCCAAAATACCACTCACTCTCTCACCCAAAGATTCCCCAAATACTCAAGATATTTTCTCATTGAAACTCTTTCTTAATGAAGTCTACAAGGGAATTTTCACATTTTAAACTCTTTTCAGCTCTTTTCTAGACATTGCTAGCCCCCTTTTCATTATTATTATTTTTTTTCTTCTTTTCTTTTTTTTTTTTTTTTTTTTAGGGGCCAAGACTTTTTTTTAACAACTTGACTTAATCACTTATAAGATTGAGTCTCATGAGTCAACCTTTTCTTTCATAAACCTTTCACTTTCCCAAGATCATATCATACAACACTCACCCCATCCTAGAAGCTAGACATTATGAGTGTCTAATCTAGCTAAAATGGAGACCAAGCATTGTCGCTCTAATACTCTCAACATTATGCACATGTAAAGCTTTCCAAAGAAGGCCTCACTCAACAAATAATGAAAGCTTGAAAGGAGGTAAGGGTTTTAGGTGTGGAGTGCCACTTGAGCTTGTCCAAAAAGATAGCAAAGAATGGGAGGGACAACTCAAGTGTTCTATCCATGGCTTAGTACACAAGGGACCATGAGCAAGAGACTTGAGTCTAAATATGACAGAGCAAACTTCAAAGAGATAGCATCAATCAATCAAATAAGCTTTAGGAAGAGATTTCAAGGCAAAAAGTTTACAAGCTATCCTAAGATTGCTCAAGCTACTTACTATGCTTATAAAGGGTATCACTTTTAAGAACTTAGCATGAGCATCTTTTCAAGGCAACTATCATCCTTGTCCCCTTATGCATGATGCAACCTATATGATGATTTTTCTTTTTTTTTTTTATGCAAGTGAATGATCTAGACTCAATCCTAATGCAACTACATGATTCTTTTTGTGCTTTTCAAATTTTTCAAATTTTTTATGGCTTTTCTATGCAATAACTATCTACAAATGCATGCTTATGACATAAAACACAAGATGATCAGACTTGACACCTCCCCACACTTAATTCACATACGTGTTTGTTAAATGTGGAGAAGGCCCAAAGAAAGAAAAATAAAACTAAATGAAATGATGAATGGTATATACAATGATAGGGTGTTGGAGTACCTCTATGGAGCATGGGATGGGCTGATGCCCCTCCTTCAGAGTCATCTTCATCAGCAGTGGTGCTTAGGGATGGTGACTTGTTTCCGGACTCGGATGGGGTGATGTAAGGGTTCCTCAAACGGGCGGAGAGCTTGCTTGCTGGATTGTGGTGCATAGGAGTCAATAAGTGGCTGAGGAGGGTGCATTGAGAGCATCAAGATCAAAGTCCTCAGCCTTGCAGCCAGATACAGCCCCCTAGCTAGAACATCAGCCACTTTCTTCAATAAGCGGGCTGAAACTTCAGCTTGCCTCTTCACAGTCCTTTTCAGCTCTTTGCACTTGTTGGTGAGCTTGAAAATGGTTCTATCTTGAGCCTTGTTCCACCTCTGGAGGATTTTAATGTGGTCATGAGCCTGGCGTAGGGGTCCAAGGGGCAGGACACTGGTGCAATGCTCAAGCTTGTAACGAGGAGGGCCAAAAAGATGAGCAGTGGTGCTTCTGGTGTACTCCTCTTCATAAGCATTCTGCTTGCTTGCATCCTTATCACCTTTGGGAATGTTCACAGGGCAAAGGGGTCCATGACTCCTAAGGAGGTGTTCCTCACTGATGTCAAAGCTGATGTCTCTGTAGTGCTCAAGGAAGTGAGTTGTGGGCTAGGAAGCAATAGCTCAGCCTTCTTGCCACCCCTTGAGTAAGAGTAGACACATCTCCCTTTAAATCGCCCACTTAGAAATTGAGCCTTCCTTAGGTAAGCTCCATCCAAGAAAGTAGGACTTATTCCATCTTCACCCAAATCAATCCCTTGGTAAGCTATTAATGGGGTTATCCAGCCACCAATACCAATCTGAGGTCCGAGTCACGGTTTGTCCAAGCCCAGCTCTTGTAGTCATGAGGCGCTGTACAAGGAAACCAACCATACCAAACTCTGAGTAGAAATCATCCGGGACACTAGGGAGCTGAGGAGAGGAAACAAAGTGGCGGGCGGTTTGGTGAAGGAATCTCAACTCGTCTCCAGCAACATTCCCTACTTCCTTCTTCTGGAAGAGGGTGTGGTTAAGCAACCGTGGAGGTAGCGATAGTGGGATGCCTAATAGCTCCATTCTTCTCCTTCTTTTGGCCCCTTTTCCTTGTCCTGTCAATAAGGTCCACATTGATTCAGCAATGGTCTTCTCCTTAGGGGCTGTCTTGAGTGTTGGAAGTGAAGGGTTTTCTGATCCTCAAGGTCAAGAACTTCACTAATCTCTTTGAAAGACATGGAGTACACCTCACCCTCAATCTTGAATTTGATCTCTCCCCATCCTTGCTGTATGCTTGGAAGTGTGAAAAGTTGCTTCTAGTGTAGCCAAGAATTGGCAAGAGACTTCTTTGTGAGTGGGGTAAGCTGCTGAATAGAGGCTGCCCACCTTCATGTGCTTAAGCATTTCTTCAACATCATCATCAAGGTACAGCTCTTGCAAAATCATCTTATGAACAAATCTGGTGGGGACCCAAGCAATGCCATTCCTCAAAAGTCTAGCAGCTCATCTTCAGTAGGTGTCTTGGACCTATCCCTCTTGTCATACCTTGATTTAGGATCAGCATGCTCATCATTAGAAGATATCTCATCCTCTTCACCTTCATTTTCTGCAATCATTGGTTTTTTGTCTTGCTTCTTTTCACTAGCCCTGCCAACTTCTCTTCCTTGTTGTGCTGGTTAAGGCTCTCTACAACTTCTTGCACAGGGTCTGGTGTTCTCCTAGGTGGAGTCATAACCCTCATAGTGTGAGCAAGGGTATGATCACCTTTGTTGCTTGTCTTTTCAATCACAAGAGCTCCCACACCAGAATTTCTTGGTGCCTTAGCTCTCTTTGGAGGAGCCTGCATGTGAGTACCATCAGCCCCATTGTCTCCAACAGCTAATCTCTTTCCATCCCTTTTGGCTTGCTTGTGAGCACCATCAGCCACACTCTTATCAGCAACAACTTTCTTCCCATCTTTCTTGGCTTGCTTGTGAGCACTTTCAGCCACACTCTTATCAACCACAACTCTCTTCCCTTCTTTCTTGGATTGTGCCTTCTTCCTTAGCAGAGTCAAGGCTTGCTGGCGGCTCTTCCTCTGAACCAGGCTGTGAACCCAAAGATTTCCCAAACTGAGCAGTGTGTCTTGCTGCACGCTCTTTCTTCTCAACTTCAAGATCAGCTTCATTCTTTCCCCCATTGGTACCTGAAACTTTAGACCTTGGAAAGAGTAAGCTTGAGAAGGAAAAAGCTTTCAATATGAGGAATATGATCAAAAGCATATGAATTACAACTCCAATGATCAAATGCTCACAAGAAACAACTTTTAAGCAAAGGCTTTAGAACAACTTAGAGAATTCTCATGCTCAAATTTTTTTTTTTTTATGAGCAAAAGAACCTCTAAGAATCAAAACCACTCAATTAAGCACAATCAAGCTTAAAATGGCCTAAATTGAAGTTCTCCATCAACCTAGCATCCAATCTAACCCAAGAACAACCTAAAACAAGCACTTTATGAAAACCCCCAAATCTCATGAACCCTAATTTTTCAAAGTTCAAATTAATCTCAATTCCACCATGAAATCAACTACCCAGCATGATATATAAGCATTCCCTAGTCTAATTTACAAGAATCTAGCAAGAAAAGGCTCAAATTTCAAGTTCAAATTTTTAGGGTTCATGAGGGTTACGAATTTGAACTTAGAGATACCATACCTTGCTTTGGATGAAGGATAAAGATGAAAAGGTTCAAGGAATTAGGTCTAGGGAAGAAGGTCTTGATGTGGGAAAAGAAATTTATGATTTGGTTGAGATTTGGCAAAGTTATGTGAATTTGTGTTCTTGGAGGCTAGAGAGGATTATGATGTGAGGAAGAAGATGAAATGAGGAGAGAGAGGGTGTCTTAGGGTTTTAAAATGTTTCTGGGTCGGGTGGATGGGTGTTCGGGTCAGGGTAGGTCAGGTTTGGGCTTGAAAAAGGAAGAGAAACCTACCTGGGTCGCGGATACCGGTCTGGTGCTCCATGGGTCGAGGCTGGTCGCTGGGTAGTGAATCCCGACCGGGTAGCTCACCCCGGACGGACGTCCCCGGTCCGTTCCTTCACTTTCACGACCGGGTAGCTCACCCCGGACGGACGCCCCCGTCCGCTTCCACTTTCACGACCGGGTAGCTCCCCGGACGGATGTACCCGGTCCGTTCCTTTCGTCCGCTTCTTCCGTCTCGCTTCACGACCGGTGTTTCACCCGACACCCCACCGGCCGATCAGGCAGCATGCTGCACGTCCGGTAGGCGACCCGGTCCACCCTACCCGTCCAAACCTCCAACCCCTTTTTTTTTTTTTTTTTTTAAATTCTTCCATTTCATGGCCTTATTCCACTCATTCCCAAGCTTTCACCATTCTCCAAGTGGCTTATTTGAAAAAGAGCAAATCCTAATGCATATTTACAAGGATAACCATGGGACTTCCTCCCAAGTGAGCTTGTTTAAAGTCACTAGCTTGACTTTGCCTCCTTTGAGGTTAGGCAAGGGGAGCATCAGAGAGTGGGGTTGATGTCCCATCCTCCTTGGTACTGTGGCCATGTATTCCTTGAGTCTCTGGCCATTAACTGTGAAGTCATTACCCTGCTTATCCCATAACACAATGGCTCCATAAGGCCTCACTTCTTTGATCACAAATGGACCAGACCATCTTGACTTAAGCTTTCCTGGAAATAACTTCAGTCTAGAGTTGTAAAGAAGCACTTGATCTCCTGCCTTGAACTCTCTCTTGAGGATGTGCCTGTCATGGAAGGCCTTTGTCTTTTCCTTGTAGATCCTTGAGTTCTCAAAGGCATCCATCCTTATCTCATCCAGCTCATTGAGTTGAAGAAGTCTCTTCTCCTTTGCACACTTGATGTCAAAGTTTAGAAGCTTCACAGCCCACAATGCCTTGTATTCAAGCTCAACTGGCAGGTGGCAAGACTTTCCATAGACAAGGTTGAAGGGAGTGGTGCCTAGAGGAGTCTTGAATGCTGTTCTATATGCCCAAAGGGCATCATCAAGCTTGGCTGACCAATCCTTCCTCTTGGTTCCTACAACCTTCTCCAAGATCCCTTGATTTGCTTGTTGGAGACCTCCACTTGGCCACTTGTTTGAGGGTGATAGGGTGTTGCAACCTTGTGCTTCACTCCATTCCTCTTGAGAAGACTCTCAAATACCTTGTTGATGAAGTGTGAACCTCCATCACTTATGACCACTCTTGGAACTCCAAACCTTGGGAAAATAGTGCTCTTGAACATTTTGACCACTACTCTTGAATCATTTGTAGGACTTGCTATTGCTTCCACCCACTTTGATACATAGTCCACAGCCACCAAGATGTATTTTTGCCATAAGAAGAAGGAAAAGGTCCCATGAAATCAATCCCCCAAACATCAAACACCTCTACTTCAAGGATTGGGTTTTGAGGCATCTCATTCCTTTTAGTAATGTTCCCACTCCTTTGGCAAGAGTCACATCTTGAAATGAAGTCTTGTGAGTCCCTGAACATGTGTGGCCACCAAAATCCAGCTTGTAACACCTTTGAGACAGTCTTGAATGGAGCAAAATGGCCTCCATAGGAGGATCCATGGCAATGTGAGAGGATTCCTTCAACTTCTTCTTCAGCCACCACTCTTCTATAAATCTGATCCTTGCATAGGGTGTAGAGGTATGGTTCATCCCAATAGTATCTCTTCAAATCTTTGTAGAACTTCTTCTTCTCATACCCTGCAAGCCCCAATGGTTCCTTTCCAGTGGCTAAGTAGTTAACCAAATCAGCATACCAAGATCCCTTCTCTTCAGCTGCCTTAACCTCTTCAATCTTTTTTCCAGTCTCAATGACTGCTACCACTGACATGATGGCCATGACATGCTCTTCTCTGAGGCCCTCATCAATAGGGATTCCACCTTCAATTCTCAACCTGGACAAGTGATCAGCAACTCCATTCTCAATCCCTGGCTTGTCTCTAATCTCCAAGTCAAACTCTTGAAGCAAAAGGATCCACCTTAGTAGTCTTGGCTTGGCATCCTTCTTTGCTAGGAGGTGTCTCAAAGCTGCATGATCAGTATACACGATGACCTTAGAACCCACCAGGTAGCTTCTGAATTTCTCAAAGGCGACAATGGCCAGCATCTCTTTCTCTGTTGTGGCATACTTCATCTGTGCATCATTCAAGGTTTGGCTAGCATAATAAATCACATGAGTTTTGCCATCCTTCTTCTGCCCCAGGACAGCCCCAACAGCAAAATCACTAGCATCACACATTATCTCAAAAGGGAGGTCCCAATCAGGTGGCTGAACAATGGGAGCACTAACAAGGTCACCCTTTATCTTCTTGAAAGCCTCAAGACAATCTTCATCAAAGCTGAAAGCAGCCTCCTTGCACAGCAACTTGGTCATTGGTCTAGCAATCTTTGAGAAGTCCTTGATGAATCTTCTATAGAACCCAGCATGGCCAAGGAAGCTCCTGATGTCTTTCACTGTCTTTGGTGGTGGCAAGCTGACCATCACCTCAATCTTAGCCTTGTCCACTTCAATGCCCTTTTCTGAAATCTTGTGTCCAAGCACAATCCCCTCTTTGACCATGAAATGACACTTCTCCCAATTCAGCACTAGGTTGGTGTCTTCACATCTCTGTAGGACCCTGCACAAGTTGGACAAACAAGCAGAAAACGAAGATCCGTAGACAGAGAAATCATCCATGAATACCTCCACTATATCCTCAATGAGATCCGAAGATAGACATCATGCACCTTTGAAAGGTTGCTGGAGCATTACATAACCCAAATGGCATCCTTCGATAAGCAAAGGTGCCATAGGGCATGTGAATGTTGTCTTCTCTTGATCATTGGGATGTATGGGGATTTGGAAGAACCCTGAATACCCATAAAGAAAGCAATAGAAAGGATGGTTTGCAAGTCTCTCAAGCATTTGATCAATGAATGGCAATGGAAAGTGATCCTTTCTAGATGCTGAGTTGAGCTTTCTATAATCAATACACATCCTATGGCCAGTTATGGTTCTAGTTGGTATCAATTCATCCTTGTCATTTTAACCACAGTGATACCACCCTTCTTTGGAACTACATGCACAGGAGATACCCATTTAGAATCTGAAATAGGGTAGATAACACCAGCATCTAAGAGCTTAAGAATCTCCTTCTTTACAACATCTTTAAGGTTAGGATTCAACCTCCTTTGATGCTCTATAGAAGTCATTGATTCATCCTCTAGATGTATCCTATGCATGCACAAAGAAGGTGATATCCCCTTAATATCATCTAGTGAGTATCCAATTGCTTTTCTAAACCTTTTAAGTGCATTTAAAAGTTGAGAAAGCTCAAGTTCAGTAAGTTCACTACTCACAATGACAGGATATGATTCATTAGGGCCTAGAAATGCGTACCTTACACCATGGGGAAGAGGTTTTAGCTCCACTTTTGGTGCCTTGAGCTCACTCCAATCATCTTGTTTGGTGTTCTCTGGTTGAGTGGCTGAAACAGCTTGGTGCACTTCTTGTTTGAGCTCCTCATACTGGCCTCTATCAACAATCTTCTTTCGAGAATCTAGCATGGCTGCAATAGCCTCACTCTCTTTGTTCTCAACCACTTGGACCTCTTTATCCACTGTCAAAGAATGCTGCAAAGGGTCCTCTATTGTCAACTCTCCAAGTGCCAATTCCTCAAGGAGCTCATCAGCAAGAGCTTCCATCTCCTCTATGTAAAACACTTGGCCTTGCACAGTTGACCTCTTCATTACCTCATTGACATCAAAATGGAGAGTGTGCTCTTTCCCCAAATGAAGATCAATCTTGCCTTCCTTCACATTGATAAGGGCTCCTGCTGTGGCTAAGAATGGTCTTCCAAGGATCAAGGGGGTCTCTTGCCTCTTCATCCATCTCAAGAACAACAAAATCAGTGGGAATTTCACAAATTCCAACCATCACAGGGAGGTCTTCATGGATACCAATGGGGAATTTGACTGAGCGGTCAGCAAGCACCAAAGAGAGTTTGCACTTCTTGTATTGGCTGAAACCAAGCTTCTTGGCAACAGATAGAGGCATGAGACTGACACTAGCTCCCAAATCACATAGACATCTCTCAAACATCAAAGGACCAATGGCACAAGGTAGGGTAAAGCAGCCTGGATCCTCTAGCTTCTTAGGGATTGTCAATCTCTGGATGATGGCACTGCACTCATGAGTAAGAACCATCATGCCTTCCATTTCCTTCTTCTTGGCAGCCACAGCATCCTTCAAGAACTTGCTGTATTGAGGGACAAGCATGAAGGCATCAATGATTGGCATTGTGACTTGAACTTCACTCAATTGCTTCTCAAAGAGTGCTTTGTACTTCTCCCAAAGTTGCCTCTTGAATCTTCCAGGAAATGGCAGCTTAGGTTCATAGGAGGAGGAACAAAGAAGACTCTTTCGTTGGAGTGGCAACCTCACCATGCTTTGGTGTTTTCTTCTCCAACCTTTCCTTTACCCTTAGCTTCAACAATCTTTTCTAGAATCTCCTCATCAACTTTCTCATCCACAATCACAACATCATCATCAATGTTGATAGCCACCCCCCCACTTAGTGTCTCACCATCCTTGGGAGAGTTCTTGAGGTAGCTCTCTACCACTTCTCAAAGTGATTGCCTTCATTGGTTCTTTGGGGTTTTGCTCAGCCTTTCCTGGTAATGTTCCTTGTTGGCGACTTGGCTGAGAGTTCATAGAAGCAAACTGATTTTCCAAAGCTCTAATCTTGTTGTTTAGCTCAGTGTAGCTGCTGTCAATCATGGAGTGAACTGTCTTGAACTCATGGCCAATGTCTTTGGCTGCTCTAGCTTGACCTTCCAACAATTGTTTGAACATAGCTTCCATAGATGAATCTGGAGCTTTAGCTTGGGAGGAGCTACCTTGAGCTTGAGTAGATTGATTGCCATGGTTTGTAAAGCCAGGAGGAGGATTCTGCCTTGGCTGGTAGTTTCCTTGCTGAGTGTTTTGCTTTGGTTGATAGCCTCCTTGCTGGTTGTTGGGATAAGACCTTTGCTGGTAGTTGTTGTACTGAAAGTTAGGCTCCTTCCTGTACCAAGAACCATTGTTGTTGATGAAGCAAAGCTCTTCTTGCCCTTCTAACCCTTCAACTTCATTAACCTTAGGAGGATTTTCCTGACTTGGACCACCCACAAAGTTGATCTACTCTTGTTTGGCTTGGTTAGCAATCAGCAAGTCTATCTTCTCTTGCAAGGATTTGATTTCCTTCTTGGTCTGGTTGTCATCAACTCTGGTTGTTCTATCAGCTCTGTCATGTTCTCCACTGTAAACTGAATCACTCTTCACCATGTTGTCCACCAGCTCCTCAGCATCTTCTTCAGACCTGCCCAGGAAGAAACCATTGCTTGCTGTATCCAATCTTGCTCTAAACTCAGGAAGGGCACCTCTATAGAATGTGCTCAGCAAACTCTCCTTTGAGAAGCCATGGTGTGGGCACTTAGCTTGATACCCCTTGAACCTTTCCCATGCTTCACTAAAGCTTTCCAAGTTCTTCTGCTGGAAACTAGAGATCTCATTCCTCAGCTTGGCTGTCGATGTGGAGAAGAATTTCTCCAAGAAGGCCTTCTTACAATCATCCCAAGTAGTGATGGAGTCACTAGGTAGAGATTTCTCCCATTGGCGTGCTTGTCTCCTAGAGAGAATGGAAACAACTTGAGCTTAAAGGCATCTTCTGACACACCATTGGTCTTGGACAAGCCACAATAGCTATCAAACTTGTCCAAGTGATCAAATGGGTCTTCTACAGCCAAGCCATGGTACTTGTTGTTCTCAATCACAGTCAACAAGCCTGACTTGATCTCAAAGTTGTTAGCTTCCACAGCTGGTGCGCGGATGCCTGTCCTGTTGCCATGAATGTGAGGACGGTCATATGTGCCAATGGCTCTAGCTGGCCGCTGTGGGTGTTGTTGCTTGCTGCTGTGGTCTAAGGTTGATGCTGGTGATCATCCATCTCAAACCCCACCCTTTGAATGTGAGCCTGTTGCTCTTCTTCTCTTCTCCTTCTTGCTATTTCCCTCTCAAGTGTAGCTATCTCTTCAACAGTGGGAACTAGGTTAGTTGCACCCCTGCTTCTTGTGTTCATACACCTGAAAATCAAAGGAAGATGTAAAAGGAGAATCAATAACACAAGAAAATAAAAATGATTTAGTCTCAAGCAAGTGACTAAATCCCAATGTCACAATCAACTTAGAATTTGGCAACGGCGCCAATTTGATGAAAGAACTTTTCTAGGGTTCTAATCAAATGATGTAGTATAAAAGATTGTCGAACCAGTCCTAAGTGACAATGAAACAGAGGAAATGCAAGCCTATGCTCAATCTAAATGCAATCATTAGAGAGGATGATGATTAAACTAAAACAATAAGCAAAATGTAACAAAAGGTAAAACTTTCTTTCTTATGAGGAGAGTGAGACCCATGGGTATAGGGACTTGATTTCAAATGATTAAGCTTCAATCCAAGATGCTAAATTTTCAATCAATCTAATCCTTATGCCTAGACAACAAAACTAAGCAAGCTCTATCTCTAGATGGATGCTCTTTTGCAATGATCACCCAAGTACACCAAATCTCTTTGGCTGTAATGATCAAAGCAAACAAGGAGAATGAATCTATTAGCAATCCTAGCTTCTTTGACAACTAATCACTTAGGCAAAGCAAGCTAAAAGCATAGATGAGTTGGTTCAGGCATTTCATAGAACACCTTTCGGGCATGAAATGCCTATAGCTCTATGTTTGAGAGGCCAACTCAAATATAGCTTTAAAACACCAAATCTATGCAAGAAAATGATAGATCTAACACTAGACACCTTGGATCTAACTTAATCACTCTCTATCACCCTAACCCATGGATCTTAGAAGGATCTACTCACTAATCCACATGCTTACTCTTAAACCCATGAGAGATTCAAGCTTAAACATATAGAGAAAGAAAGGATATGAAATCAAACAATCAAGAGCACTAAGACAAGATGAGATTATGAATCAAGATGAAACTTTACTCAAGAGGTTTATGTGTTCTTAGATAGAAAATGAGATAAGTCCCACATTAGGGATAATAAGGGTACTTATAGTTAGGCTTAAAAGCCCTAGAAACATAGATTAAGATTACTAAAAAGCCCTTAAGCTAGATGGGTCTAAACCAATAGGAAAGAGGCACAAAACTCGGTCAGGGTAGCAGCAACACCATCCAACCCGGTCTAGGTTACCCGGCCGTCCAAGCTGGCGCTCTTTGCTCCGTCCGGTTCACTTCGTCCGTCTCTCCCGGTCGCCTCACCCCGTCACCAGTACCTTCTTCACGACCGGTACTCCTAGCCGACAGGCCACCCGGTCGTCCTCAGCTTGGAAGTGTCTTGTTCGCCCGTCCGATGCATGTACCCGACGCATCTCCCGCCGTCCAGCAGTCTTCATCATCCGGGTGCTCCTACCCGGACGCTTCCCGGACGCTCTCGGCTTGACGCGCCTTGTTCTTCCGTCCGGTGTACCGGACATGTCTCCCGCCGTCCAGCAGTCTTCATCGTCCGGTGTGTAGCCGGTCAAGGCTACCCGGTCTGACCCTCTTCTCTTGGTTTTACTTCTCTTCTTATAGCCATTCTTGATTCTTCACTTCTTTTTGGGTCATAAGGTCTCCAAACACCTCAAATCTCACCAAAACATACTCCAATCACCTGATAGGGACAAATGAATGCAAAATGATCCTAGACAAGCCTAAACTTAAGCCTATGACTAAAGGAATGCAATAAAAAGATGGCTAAATACATGAAAATATGCAAGACATCAAGAAGACCAAGGCCTTTCATGACAAGCACATCCTCAAGAGAAAATTCAAGGCTGGAGATCAAGTTCTTCTCTATAACTCTAGACTGAAGTTATTTCCAGGAAGCTCAAGTCAAAATGGTCTGGTCCATTTGTGGTAAAGGAAGTGAAGCCTTATGGAGCAGTTGTGCTTTGGGACAAGCAGGGTAATGATTTCACAGTGAATGGACAGAGGGTCAAGCAGTACATGGCCACCATACCAAAGGAGATTGGGACATCAACCCCACTCTCTGATCCTTTCCCAGCCTAATCTCAAAGAAGGCAAAGTCAAGCTAGTGACTTTAAACAAGCTCACTTGGGAGGAAGTCCCATGTCTATCCTTGTAAATATTGCTTTAGGATTTCTTTTTCAAGACTTTTGGATGGTGAGGAATCAGTATGGTCGAGATGAGTTGCATCAGGCTTTGAAATAAGGTGAAAAGGAAAGAAAATGAGGTCAGTATAAGCCGGGCAGTATTTGGCCGAGAGAAATGCTCGGTGGAGTTCACCAAGTGGAGAGACCCGCGCGGGAACAGGATGTCTTGATCAGCATTCGGAACTTGCGGTCGGCTATGCGCGGGACGAGCACCATGCGCGGGAACAGACGGCCTGTTCGAGAGCCGGAACGCGCGGTCTTGAATGCGCGGGATGGATGCACCGCACGGGAAGTGACGATCGGTACGAGAGAAGTGCGTGGCCTCGTATGCGCGGGATGGATACACCGTGCGGGAAGCGAGCATTGCGGACGTCCGGAACGCACGGGCGTATATGCGCGGGACAGACGACCCGCGCGGGATTGGAGTGCACGACACAGACCGTACGGACGCTGGACACGTGCGGGTAAGAACCTCGCGGTTTACCCGACCCACACCACGACCCGCGCACGACCCGGACGGACCGAGGTATGAATTTTTTTACTCTTTCTCAGACCCGACCCGACACCCCACGACCCGACCCAACCCAACTCGCCCATTATACCTAATTTCATCCCTTCTCCCTCATTTCACCTCTTCTTCCCAAATCTAAAAACCTCTCTAGCCTCCACACACCAAAAACACCATATCTCACTCAAATCTCCACCAAATCATTCCATTCTTTCTCCTACACCCAAGTCTTCACCCTCTTAGTCTATTTTCTTGAATCCATTCATCTTTTCCATTCGTCCACAACAAGGTATGGTTTCTTTAAGTTCAAATTCGTAATGCTCATGAACCCTAAAAATTTGAACTTGAAATTTGACCATTTTCTTGCTAAATTCTTGTGAAATAGACTAGGGAATGCTTATATATCATGCTGGGTAGTTGATTTCATGCTGGAATTGACTTGAAATTGAACTTTGGGAAATTAGGGTTCATGAGATTTGGCGGTTTTTCAAAAGGTTTTCACTTGTGGTTGAATGTGGTCTAGATTGGTTGGGTATGATGTTCTAGAACTGGATTAAGTTGCAATTTCGATTTGAATGGTGATTTCCCTTGAGTTTGGCTTGATTGAGACTCTCATGTTCATAAAAAAAAAATTGAACATGAGAGCTTGATTGCATAGGGATAGCCATTGCTAGGTTGCTGGGTTTAGACTGAGCTTGCAATTTCTTACTCAAGTCCATCTCATTCAATAAGCTTTCTCCTTCCTTGTGCTTAATCTTTTCCAAGTCTTGAAAATTTTTCAGGTACCAAATGGGGAGGAAAGATGAGGACTTGATTGCAAGAGAGAAGGATGAAGCTGCTCAAAGAGAGACTGCTCAGTTTGGGAAAGAGTTAAGCTTCATGCCTGAATCATAGGAAGAGCGTAGACAGCAAGCTTTGGCCATGCTAAGGAAGATGGCACAGGCTAAAAGGGATGGCAAGAGAGTTGCTGTTGATGAGAGTGTGGCTGATATTGCTTACAAGCAAGCCCCTCCCAAGAGAGCTAGAGCACCAAGGACCAACAGTGTGGGAGCTCTTGGTTTAGAAAAAGGAGCAATGGAGGTCATCATGAACCAGCTCCTACCACCAAAGCCAAAGCACCAAGAAAGAGTGTGACACCTCCTCCTTTGGAGCAAGAAGGTGCAAGTAGTGGAGAGGAGCCTTCTCAGGAGAGCAGTGAAACTGAGCAAGATCCTAACACAACAAAGAACTTCAATGCTCACAGGGATAGAAAGAAGAAACCCACCGAGGATGAGCTGTTAGAGCAATTGAGAAGAGGTGTCTCTTGGCCTCCAACCAGATTTGTTGATAGGGTGGTCCTAAAGGAGTTAATGATTGAAGAAGACATCCAAGAGATGCTAGGCCACATGCACATGGACAGCCTCTACACTATGGCTCATCCTACACACAAAGAGGTCTCCTGCCAATTCTTGGCATCCTTGGAAGCCACCTTTTACACCTCCAAGAAAGGGCAGCAAGGATGGGGGAAGATACAGTTCAAGATTGATGGGCGAGCCTACTCCATGACCTTCAAGGAGATTGAGGAAGTGCTTGGCTTTCAAGACCAGAAAGAGACATCCTTTCCAAAGCTTGCCAAGGTCAAAAGAGAGATGAACATCACAAGCTTGACTTGGAAGCTATTATCAGGAAAGACCAGGAGTGCCAACCAGGACAAGAACGCCTCTATTAGACATCCTTCGGTGCGCTATCTCCACAGGTTGCTTGTCCATACCATATTCCCCAGGAAGGAAGTAAGCACAGTCTTTGGAGATAAATTGAAACTCCTACACCAAGCTGTCCATAATTATGCTCTACCCCCTCATCTCCCTTTGGTTCCCAGCGACTTCTACAAGGATTTTGGCATGGTGGGATTCTTTGTTCAGCGCCTCATATACTATAAGGATTGGGCCTGGGCAAACAGAGACCCTGATGCTCAGATTGGGATTGGTGGTTTGATAACACCATTGCTTGCTCACATGGGGATAAGTTTGGGAAATGATGCAGCTGGTCCTTCCTTCATGGATCTCAACTACTTGAGGTCATCTCAATACTTCTCTGGGAGGTTCAATGGGAGGTGTGTCTACTCTTACCTGAGAGGTGCAAAGAAAGTTGAGCTGCTTCTTGCTCATTTTTCCCTCACCACATTGAGCACTCCAGGTGCAATCAGATTTGATATCAGTGAGAAGCACCTCCTTAGCAGTCACGGAGCCCTTGGTCCCATGACCTTGAAGAGTGCCAAGAAGCAAGCAGACAAGGCAGCCATGTTCGATGAGGGTTACTCTAGTAGAGCCACTGCACACCTCTTTGGTCCTCCTCGTTACCACTTCGACCAGTGCACTACCTCTTTGCCCCTTGGTCCCCTTCGCCAAGCTCATGATCATATCAGAAGTCTTCAGAGGTGGAGCAAGGCTCAAGATAGGACCATCTACAAGCTCACACACAAATGCAAGGAGCTATGTAGGACTGTGAAGAGGCAAGCCGAAGCTTCGGCTCAGTTCATGAGGAAGGTGGTTGATGTTTTGATTAGAGGAGCTGTGGCTGGTTGTAAAGCAGATGACTTTGACCTTGATGCCTTCCTTGCCCCTCCACCTCGTCCACTTGTAGATCCCTCAAAACCGCACACAAAGAAGCAACTTCTTCGCCGTAAGAGGAACCCACCAGCTCTCCAATCCGAGTCCGGATATGAGTCACCTTCACTTGACTCCGCCTATGAGGAAGATGACTCCGGGAGTGAGGCATCAGCCTCCTCTCATGCTCCATAGAGGTACTCCTTCACCTTACCATTGTACATACCATTTGTCTTTGCATTTAGTTTTCTTTTAGGCCCTTCTCTCTACTTAACAAACACAGAGACTGTGTGAATTAAGTGTGGGGGTGGTACCAAGTTGCTGATCATCTTGTGTTTCTTGTCATAGCATGCATTGTAGATAGCTATTGCATTGAAAAAACAAAAAAAATTTGAAAAATTTGAAAAATTGCAAAAAGAATCATGTAGTTGCATTAGGATTGAGTCTAGAGCATTCATTTAGTGCATAAAAAAAAGAGTTTGAAGTCTTGAACATATAGGATTGCATCATGCATAGGGGACTAGGATGATATCAACCTTGTAAAGAGCTCATGCTAAGTTTTCAAATTGATAACCTTTGTAATCATGGTAAGTAGCTTGAGCATCCTTTAGAAAGCTTGTAGACTTAGAGCCTTGAAAACTCTTCTTGAAAGTCATTGATTGCTGAAACTTACTCTTTGATGCCAACTACAATCTTATTTGAACTGAATGAACTTAATGCTTCTTGCTTATGGTCCTTTGTGTGCTGAGTCATGGCTATAAACACTTGAGTTGTCTCTCCTATTTTGCCAATCTTTTTGACAAACTCAAGTGATACTCCATTCCCTTAGACCCTTCCCTCCTTTCACGCCTTCATTGATTGTTGAGTGAGGCCTCTTTTGAAAGCTTTACATGTGCATAATGTTGAGAGTATTGGGAACGACAATGCTTGGTCTCCATTCTTGCTAGATTAGACACTCTATTGTCTAGCTTCTAGGATGGGGGGGAGTGTTGTAATGTGTGGTTTTGGGAATTTGAAATAAAAAGAGGAAAGAAAAGGTTGACTCAAGGAACTCTAAGATTATAAGTGATTTAATCTAGAAGGGGTAAGAGAAATGAAAATTCTAAAGCTCTAGTTTACAAAGAAAGTCTTGGCCCCCAATAAAAGAAAAAAAAATAAAAAGAAAAAGGGAAAAAAAAAAGAAATGAAAAAAAATAATGAAAAGGAGGCTAGCAATGTTTAGAATGAGCTGAAAAGAGTTTAAAATCCCTTGTAGACTTCAAAAAGAAAGAGTTCTAAGTGAGAATGTATCTTTGAGTGATTTGGGGAAGTCTTTGGGTGAGAGATGTGAGTGGGGCTTGGCATTAAGAATGATGTAACTTGTATATTTGGGAAAAGGGTAGAATAATGGAGATTGAGCATTGTATGCACGAGTTGATCCCTTTCTTAGATATATTATGTGCAATGTCAAGGCTACTTTGTTTTGAGAGTAAACCACCTTGAAAGAGCATCTTCAAACTCTTGATTCACTTTGCATTTGAGCCTTTTCCTACAAAACCAAATGACTTGGACCATTTGACCATTTGCAAGAATTCACTTAGTATTTTGCCTAATGAATGTGAGAGTTGGCTGATTTGAGTTTGTGGATTCATGATGTTGAGTGAAGAGATCAAAGGAGTAAAGATATGCCTAGAGAAGTTAGAGTTAGAAAAAGTCTTTGCTCTTGCTATTTGGTATGATTATGCAAGGTTATCAGTTTGAAAACTAAGAAGAGCTTCTTTTGGTTATGAGTCCCCTCCTTCAAACCTCCCCTTCTTAGTTTTTGAAAGTTTACTTGTGGACAAGTAAAGGACTAGTGTAGGGGAGTTGATGTCTTGCATATTTTCATTGTTTTAGCATCCCATTTTATGCATTTTTGATCATGTAAGCTTGATCTTAGGCATCTTTAGGATTCATTTTGCATTCATAAGTCCTTATCAGGTATTGGAGTGTTCCTTGGAGTAAAAGAAAGTGTTGAGAGTCATTATGATGCAAGAACAAGATAAAAAATGTGTTTAGCCAAGTGAACGGACGGATGAAGCCCGGGACGCGTGACCTGCGCGGGTCAAGACGCTCGGGACAACACACCCGCGCGGCCAGGACATTGCTTGATCGAGAGGATCTGACGGGCTGATGCACGGGTAGGGACGTGCGGGACGCCATACCCGCGCTGGACGCCATACCCGCGCGGGACGCCATACCCGCGCGGGACGAGAAGAGCAAAGGACCTTCCGATGCACGGCCGGACATGCGCAGGACGTAGCACCCGCGCGGGACGAGAAGGGCCGAGGACCATCCAATGCGCGGCCGGACATGCGCGGGTCGCCTTACCCGTGCGGGACAAGGACGGACCGAGGCAGGACGTGCGCGGGCGTATGTGCGCGGGCCGGATGGGACGAGTCAGCCCTGAGCGTTTTTGACCCTCTTCTCCTATTGGTCGAAACCCATTTGATTCTAGGGACCTTTTAGTAATTTATAGTGATGTTTTTAGGTTTCCTAAGCCAAGTATAAATACTCTTGTTAGCCCCAAAGTGGGACTTATCTTATAATCTCTTAAGAAACACAAAAACCTTTTGGGGTGAAAGTTCTAATCTTGAATCAAATCCTCTTATTGTTCTTGTGTTCTTGTTTGAGAGGAATCATGATGATTAGTGAGTAATCCACTTTTGGATTCATGGATTAGGGAGACTAAGGGTGATTAGGCTAGATCTAAGGTGTCTTAGTATAGATCTACCTTGTTCCTTGCTAGTAGAGTGCTTTTAATGCTATTTTAGGGTTGGCCACTCTAAAGTTGAGCTCTAGGCATTTCATGCCCGAAAGGTGTTCTATGAAATGCCTGAACCAACTCTCCTAAGCTTTTAACATTCTTTACCAAATAGATTTGTTGTTAAAGGTGTTAAGATGGCTATTAGACTTGTTTTTAATGATTGCTTAGATAATATTCAACCTAAGAGATTAGATGCTTGAGTTATCTTTGCAAATGAGCATTCATATAGAGATAGAGTTTGTTTATGATTGTGTCTAGGCCTAAGGTTTTTAGATTGATTGAAAGCTGCCACCTTTAGATTGAAACTTATCCACCCAAGGTCAATTCCCTTAGCTCATGAGTTCTCCCATCTCATAATCAAAGAAAGTTTCATTTTTTATTGCATTTTTAGCATAGTCTTAGTTTAAACATCATCTCACTTAATGGTTGCATTTAGATTGAACATAGGCTTGCATTACCTTTGCTTTGTGATCACTTTGAACTGGTTTGACATTCTTTATACTATAACATTTGATTAGGATCTTTGAAAACTCGTTTCATCATCATCTTAGTTTTCAGGAATAATTTCGGTTTGGAACTCAACATGTTTGAACACTGTCCTTAACAGGATAGCGCATGCTCTGATACCAACTTGTAAGACCCGATCCTGGCCTCTCAGGCCGCGGTCGATGCCTCACGTCGCTCGGTCCACACACTGACCGAACCTCTAAATTTTTTCGCCCTTTATTTAAAACATCGCCCATAGGCGAGGGCTAACTATGATCTTTACTTAAGACAATCTTAGTCATTTACTTTAGATCAATTCAACACATACTCAGCAGAATAACAACTATCATCCATTTGTCTAAACCAATTTAACACTTGTCGGGTCGAATCACCCCAGCTAATGGTTAGTATACTCAACTACCAGCTAGCTCCAAGGTCAGTTCTGAACCCAAACCAAGTCATACAAATCCGAGGTTCCATTCCCCTAACCCATTCTATCTAGATCTAAGCAACATTGCTAGATCATACCTTTGCCACAACCACAGAGCTTGTTAGCTCTTTGTCTCAGCTGACTTAGCTTGCTTATACCTGCATAAACTCTTCCCTTGGGTACTTAGTCATTCAACCAACCATCCCCACAGACCACGTAACCTTTGGAAAGTCTTAAATAGTAATTGGTAAGCATCTGGCCCATCTCCGCCCATGCATCAACCAATATCCTTACACTTTGTAGGATATAATATCAAGTCCTCTCATGGACTAGGATTATTAAGTCCTCTCATGGACTAATAATGGCCATCAAATCCTAAGTCATTCAACCAACCACCCCACATGACTCAGACATGATAAGTCTTCACACTTATCAGACCGGCAAAAGAGCAATGTCCCAATGGACCCGATCAGTCTTGCTCTTACAACCGGTGCATCCTTTGATCACTCAGAGCAGACGCCTTGATCCATCAACCAAGGATCAGGTCGTTCAGCCTTGCCCAAGATCAGATAACACACGACCTTCCTTGCACAAGTATACCCAACACAATACTAGTGGTCTACACCACCTAGTATTGGCAGTACTCTTCTTCATGGCTCTCAGTTAATGCTTTACACATAGCTTACCAACACCAAGGTTGAAAACTAACCTTCCTTATGATCAACATCATAAATGACCAACATATCCAGCACACATGCATATGATCAGATAACCTAACACAAGGATCTGACATCAATATACCCTCAGCTGCAATTTAGACCTCAAGCAAACTTGCTCCAAATATTAATTAAAATTCATGAAATCAATTCCTAAAAATTGATCGACCCAGACAATATGGATTCCGATCCTGATCAGTCCAACAAGTCAGAAATGGACATCATCAAATCAATTCCTAAAAATTGATTAAAATTCATGGAAACTCATGATAAATCTCAACTAAGATATTCCCATAATCAGAATCGAATGACTCGACCCAGACCATATGGTTCCTGACCATGGTCAGTCCGGCCCACGGCCAAGGACATTCACTTCCTGAACCGGCCAAGGCCATGGTTCAGTGCCTACATGTCTCATCATCAATCTCAATCATAAACAGAATAAATAAGATGAACAATAAATATATAAACAGAGTAAGGTGTAACTGAAGGAACAGATCGGCTGTTGGGGTCAAAAACGGTTATCTCGAAATCAACGGCTAAGATCATTTCCTGTCTGCGGACTTTCCGCAAAAACAATTAACAAACGTTGGATCGGAAAAGAACAGGCGCGACCAAGGCCCGGCCGGTGCTGGCCCCGGCCGCTTGCCGATGCTGGCCCGAGGCCGACTTCTGCTGGCTCCGGTGCGGGCACCGCTCGCCTGTGCTGGCCCCGGCGCCGGCTCGCCGATGCTGGCCGAGCGGCTGCTTGTGCTGGCCCGGGCGCCGCTCGCCGTGCTGGCCCGAGCGGGCACCGGCTCGCCCGTGCTAGTCCCTGGCGCCGGGCGTCCAGTCTATTCCCAGCCCGTCTGATTTAGATCGCACCTCGTGGCTTCCGTGAAGTCGTAGCACCTTAGCTATGGATCTAACGTTCCTCGGTTCAACTCGAATGGAATTATCCTTGAAGTCTTATGACTAGAGCTAGGAAGGTTGGTTCTTCTGCAAAGTGTATCGTGTAAAACAAGGACGATCGAGTCGAACATCGATTCTTTAGGCTATACGGTTTACTTTACGGAAGAGATAATCTTTCCGAGAAATCATACGAACGTTCAAGGGCTTGAAGCGTGTCCACGGGCTTGGAGATCCAAGCCCAATTGGAGCTATGACGATTTATCCTAACTTATTGAAGTAGGATAAATGCTAAGTTTCCGCAGATAAATGTCAATACTCGAGGATAACTACAAAGATCGACGGAAAATGGAATATTTCCAAAAGAGATAAACTTGGGCCCAAAGGCGAAAGGTTAAACGGGCCACCGACCTAAAGCGACTATATAAGGAGGGCTGGAGCAGAAGAGAAGAGGATCCGAGATTTTAGACTTAGAGAATTCCTGCTAGCTTAGAGAACTTAGGACTTAGGTGGTTAGACTAGTACGGCAAGGCTTAGGACGTCTTGGCAGCATCTTGTTCTGTTGTTCCGACAGTTAGCATATCTCTACTCCTCTCGGAGAAATCTTGTATTCATATTTTTAACTAATAAAACGCCTCTGAGCGACCATTCATCTTTTATCTTGCTACTTATCTTTTATCGATTCTAAAGTGATTGCGCAGAGAATTAGGACATTCAAGGAAGATCGGGTTAGCTCGGTTTTTGTCCATATTTGTTCATCAAAAATTGACAGTGCGAATTTCGGTTCCCACAGTTCGGCGCTAGAAGGAGGGGGGACGAATTCTCTAACTCGAAAGTCACTAAGAAATAAAGGATATAAGATGTCCGCTCCAGTAGCCAGCGATGTTGTTTCCTTCAAGGATCGGGCAACGGCCGACCAGGCCAAACCCCACAACGATCTCCTTGTAATCGGACTAACGATCCAGAACATCGACGTAGCGAGAGTGTTAGTCGACACCGGATGCTCGGCCAACATTATCTACAAGAGTACCCTCGAGAGAATGGAGGTCGACCTGTGGGCCGTCACGGAAGAACCTAGCAGGATATTCGGAATCTCGGGAGATGCTACTTTGACTCTCGGCTCAATCAGCCTCCTGGTTAAAGCCGGGAGCGTTGCCAAAATCACGGAATTCTTAGTCGTCGACTGTCCAACATAGTATAACGCGATCATCGATACTCCATGGCTGAATTCCATGCGAGCGATCCCCTCGACATTCCATCTGTGTCTAAAGATTCCAACCCCTCGCGGAATCGAAACTATACAAGGAAATCACAGGATGGCGCAAGTATGTTTCGCTGCCGAGCTGAAAAGAAAAAACTCAGCAGTCGAAGCCTCCCGAAAAAAAAAAGTAAAGCCTACTCCCGATGAGAATGCCCCGGAATAAGACTCGGACGTCTTCTAGCAATCTCATAGGATCGAAGCCTTATACGGGAACCAACTTGCGAACCTGTAATCTCGGTCTGCCTAGACGAATTGTTCCCAGAACGATGCGTCGAGGTCGGAGCCAACCTCCGCAAACCCTTGAGAACAGAGCTCGTAGCCTGTCTCAAAAAGAACCTCAGCACATTCGCTTGGGCCGCGGAGGATATGCCAGGGATCGACATCAGCATAACTTGCCATGAGCTCAACATTGACCCGACCTACAAACCCGTCAAGCAAAAAAGGCGGAAACTAGGACCAGAAGCGTGCCACGGTAAGCGAGGAAGTTGAAAAACTCCTAAAGTGTGGTCAATAACGGAAGTCAGGTACCCAGAGTGGCTCGCTAACCCAGTCGTGGTCAAAAGGAAAAACGGCAAATGGCGAGTCTGCGTCGACTTCACCGACCTAAACAAGGCTTGTCCAAAAGATTGCTTTCCACTCCCCCATATCGACCGACTTGTCGAAGAAACAGCAGGAAACAAACTTTTATCATTTATGGGCCTTCTCGGGTACAATCAAATTATGATGAACCCGGATGATGTGAAGACCGCATTCATCACTGATCGCGGGACGTATTGCTACAAAGTAATGCTTTTCGGCCTCAAGAACGCAGGCGCTACTTACCAGCGACTCTTCAACCGAATGTTTTCCGAGCAGCTCGGAAAAACTATGGATGTATACATCGATCACATGCTCGTAAAATCCCTTGACGAACACGACCACGTTTCCCATCTGGAAGAGTGTATCGCAAGGTTGAATTTACACAACATGAAATTGAACCCGGCTAAATGTAGATTCGCCGTGGCGTCGGGAGAATTTCTCGGCTACCTAGTCACGTGTCGTGGAATTGAGGCTAACCCCAAACAGATAAACGCGTTAATAGAAATGGTCTCGCCCAAAACCAAAAGGGAAGTCCAAAGGCTGACAGGAAGAGTCGCCGCCTTAAACCATTTTATCTCGCGCTCAACGGACAAATGCCTTCCTTTCTACGACACATTGAAAGGGAACAAGAAATTTGAGTGGACAGAGGAATGCGAAAAAGCTTTCCAACAGCTAAAGCATTACCTGGCCACTCCTCCCGTCCTCGCGAAACCAGTAGAGGGAGAACCCTTGTTTGCAGTATCCACAACAGCGGTAAGCGGCGTTTTGATTAGAAAAGAACACGGTGAGCAAAAACCAATCTTCTACATAAGCAAAACATTGCTAGACGCTGAGACCCGGTATCCCCTGATGGTGAAACTAGCATTCGCGGTTGTAACATCAGCAAGAAAACTCCGGCCGTATTTTCAGTCGCATACCATTGTGATCCTCACCACCTTCCCCTTGTGAACGATTTTGCACAGTCCGAGTCAGTCATGACGACTGGCAAAATGGGCAATCGAACTAAGTGAGTACGATGTAGAGTACCGCCCAAGAACCTGTGCAAAGTCTCAAGTATTGGCAGACTTCTTGGTGCAGTTGCCCATGGGAGATATGACAAACACGGAACCGAACTCAACCTGGATCCTTCATGTCAACGGATCATCGTCCAAACAAGGGTCCGGGATCGGAATCCGGATCACGTCTCCGAATGGCGAAATATTGGAACAGTCGTTCCGATCGGAGTTCCATGTGTCAAACAACAAGGCCGAATATGAGGCACTCATTGCGGGCTTACGGCTAGCTAAAGGGCTGAAGATCCGCAACATTCATGCTTACAGTGACTCTCAGTTAGTCGCAAATCAGTACAGCGGGGAATAAGAAGCAAGGGACGAAAGAATGGACGCATATCTTAAACTCATCCAAGATCTCTCCCGAAACTTCGACCACTTTGCCCTCACTAGGATTCCTCGCTCGGAAAAACACTCAGGCGGATGCCTTGGCCGTACTCATGTCAAGTTCGGATCCTGGACTAAGTCGGGTAATTCCCGTCGAGTTCATTGAACATCCAAGCATCAGACCGCCAGTGATCGCCAATCTTATCACAAATCGAAAACGCGGAGGAAATAGATGACCCACCGGAAGAAAACGTGAATCAGTCGAATCGGCTGCGATAGCCCCTGGCTGGAACCAATGCGAGCATACATAATCAACGGAACACTTCCCACCGAAAAATGGGCAGCCCGCAAAATCAAGACTCGGGCCGCACGATACGTAACGGTAGAAGGAAAAATCTACAAATGGAGATTCTCCGGCCTCATGACCTAAGCTGAAAGCGAAGAGTAATGGACGAGGTCAATTCGGTCGTCGGGACACCATTCGGCGGAATATCTCTCGCCAGTCAAAATAAAAGCGCCCGCGGTTATTACTTGCCAACTATGATCAAAGACTGCGAAGTTAAACCGAAAGTGCAAAATGCCAAAGGCAGCCCGACGATCCATCAGCCGCGGAAGTCCTCTCGTCCATCTCATCTCCGTATCCCTTTATCGATGGTCCATGGACATCGTCCGGGCCATTGCATAACTCGAAGCAGAAACATTTTCTCCTGGTCCTCCGGATTTCTTCTCAAAATGGGTGGAGGCAGATTCCCTCGCAAGTATCAAAGAAGTACAAGTCGAGAACCGTATGGAAGAACATAATCACCGGACACGGGGTCCCTTACAAAATCGTGACGACAACGAGTCTCAGTTCATCTCTACCTGGTTCGTTCTGCAAAAGTGGAAGATCTGACTTACCAAGTCGACTCCGGATATCCGCAATGCTCACGAGGCAGAAACCATCAACAAGACTGTCCTTGACGGACTGAAAAAGCTTAGGCGCCAAAAGGGCGATGGGCAGAGGAGCTCGAAGGAGTCCTTTGGTCGCATCGTACAACCCGAGACGGGCTACAGGTGAAACCCATTCACCCTCGTTCACGGCAGGAATGCATGATCCAGCGGAGTAGAGTTCCCGAATGAGGAAGATTCCTCCCCAAGCGAGAAGATTTAAACAACGCTATGATGCTGGACAATCTCGATCTTATCAATGAGCGCCCGCGACCAGGCTCATTCGAATCAAAATTACCAGCACGCTGCGCAATTACTACAACTCAAAGCGTACGCCGTGCAGGTTCAGAGAAGCGATTTAGTCTTACGCAAAGTCTTCAAAACACTGCGGCAAGCGCAGAGCGGGACCAAACTGGGAAGGACCATACAAAGTCATAAAAGTGGTCCGACCAGGTTCGTACCAAATCGCGAACATGCAAGGCGTAAAATCCCAGAACTTGAGCGCGATGCATCTTAAAAATACCATCACTAACAATGGCGTGGTACAAAGAACTACGAGATGGCTTGATCCCGGAAAAGTGCGTAGGCAACTTCGCTAACCGGGGGTTCAGCTATCCCCGATTAAAGGGGGGGGTATATACTCGTATACTCCCGCAATTTCGAAAATTCTGAAACTTTCGAAACTCTTTATAGACAACACATTTCGCCAACTACTAGCGGCTCGACAACGGATCTAGTATCCACTAGCGATTATCGCATCCAAAATTAAATCCCGGAAGGCCAACACTTCCACGAAGCACGAGTGAATGTAAAAGTTTCTCCACAGGGTCAAATTTGCGACCCTTGGTCCTGCGTCCAAATTGAAACAACAGTTTTCTGGCGTGAACATTCGCAAAACATCTCCAAGTCCGCAAACATTTCTACCCACGAAATGCGGCAAAGGAAAACTTCGACCTTCAGCATCTGAGGCGTCGCTAACGCTCGAAGGAAATTCTTTCCTCAAAACGTTCCAGGCAAATCCTCGTCTCTAGAAATCAAAACATACAAACACACCTCTAGCGGTATCATTTCGTTGTTGCTTATCACAACAAAGCGAACTCTAAGCGCCCTAACAAAGCGGACAATATATCAAGCGAGTAGCTCGATTAGCAAATATAAACAAATCATATAAGCCAGCAATAACAGTTCGCGACGTTTTAAAGCGATGCAGTCGGGGTTAAAAGAATGCGCTTAAGCGAGGCAAAGCGAGAGCGACTTGTCATCGAAAGCCTCAGTCGAGAGTAAACCTAGGTCTTGCCCCTAAACCCAGCCATGCTGGATCTTGACATCTCATAGACATAGTATCACTACCGATCACGAGATCCCAAAACTTGTCTCTTCGCCTAGTCTATTCGTTTCCCGAACCTTGGCAAAAATCAGAAAACTGCGAAAGGTCTCGCTTTGAACAAACAGATAGAGATCGTGTCGGAGCGAGGAGCACAATCCTCTCCCTCTAAACTTCAAAAACAGAAGTTCATTTAAGCGTCATAAAACCAAAATATTTTAGATTGAGCATGAGTTCAATAAACGTCCTAAAAGGGCAGGGATTCAAAGCCACAGCGGCCAGTCCGAAAATACATCATGGCCTCATAGCGGCCGCCAGCAAACAAAAACCCCTCAAGGGATTAGTAAACCTAGGCGCTCCTCGGGCGTCGCCTTCATCCTCAAACTCACCGCGCGGAGCGGCCTTGCCATCGACTCCCCGGTCGCTCCACTGCCTGCCTCATCTGCGCCAGCCTCACGATCCTCTGCTGCCTGAACCTGATCCTCCGAGCCCTCGAATCCGGTACAAGGGTGCACTCGGACTTCAGACCGGGCGAGAATCGAGTCAAAGTCCCTCCGGAAGCCGCCAACTCTCCTTTGCAAGACAGCAGCCTGGCCTCCTCGAATCGGAGATAGGGCCTCGTTGCCTAAGCAGCTGAAGCTCGCTCAAGCTCCCTTCGATTCCCGCCAAAGCTAAGTCCCTCTCACGGACAGCTATCGGAGATTGAACAAACTGGCCATCCTTGTCAAGCGGGCAAAGTCGCCCTTGTGATCGGCGGTCTCTGTCGACTAGCGAGCACTCATCTCTTCGTAATTTTGGATCTGTTGTTGGAGGCAACGGATTTCGAGGTTTATTGTCTCTTCTCTTTCTTCACTTTGAGCAGCGAACTTCGCGGTCTTGCGAGGTCGCGTTCGAGTCGCCGGTCGAACCGAGCTGAGACGTCTGGGCATATGGCGTTCGATGGTCTGCGCGACCTCGTACGCTTCAACACTTCTTGCGGCTCCAACTCCTTGACAGACGGCGCAACCTCCGATCCGCAGTCACCAAGCATCCCATCAATCAGAGGCACAAACTGTTCGCAAAGAGAAAGGGTAAGGATGATCTTAAAGGCTAGCCCGCTTCGCTCTTAGCGCACCTCTTCCTCTTCGCCTCGGTTGTGGCACCGGCCCTCGAACGCCCCTTAGGCAACGGTGCAGCACTGGGTGCTGGGAGTCCCAAAGCGATCTTGGCGGGCGTTGAGCTCTACGTCCTCCGACCAGAAATTATGATCGGAGCGGTAGAGGAGCCTGAGGCACGATCCTGAACGTCGGGAATCTGCTCGGGAACGACTGCCCTTCCTGCGAGCAAAGGAGCATCGGGCGGAACCTCGGAACAAGGGGCTGGGGACGAAGGCACATGCAAAGAAGGAACGCTAGGTGCTTCGGTGCTCGCCCGGTTCGAGCCTTTCACAGCACTGCGCCGCGACAGTCTTTCCTTGAAAGAGTCGAACCCAGCGATGAAAGACGGAGTGGCTTCTTGAACAGCCAAAACCGGCGGATCCTGGCTGGCCTCACCCATCTCAACGTCGGAATCTTTCTTTTCAACTTGAGAGGAAGACATCTTCTTTGTGAGAACAAAAGAGGAAGAAGTTGAGAAAAGGAGGAGTGTGTGAAAAATGAGAAGTGATGAGCTACTACTAATAAGGATATGAGGATTTCCGCAATAAAATATTCTTAGCCAAAAATTTTGATTTTCAAACTCAAGTCACTTTCGCCCGCAAAATCTTCTCCGAGTCTTACGGGCTGGGTGGCTAGTTAAGGTCAAAAGCGGTTATCGAAATCAACGGCTAAGATCATTTCATGACTGGACATTCCGCAAAACAATCAACAAAGGTTGGATCGGAAAAGAACGGCGCGACCAAGGTGCGGCGCCGGCTTATGCTGGTCCCGGCGAGCGCCCGGCTCCGATGCGGTGGGGCGCCGGAGCGCCCGCTCGCCGTGCCGGTGGGGCACGGGCCGTTTCGCCCGATGCTGGCCCCGTGCGCAGGCGGCTCGCTCGTGATAGCCCGGCTTCGTCCGTGCTGGCCCCGGCCGGCTCGCCGGCTCTCCGCTGGCCGGTGCGGTATCGCCCGCTGGCCGAACGCGGCGTCTCGCGATGCTGGGCCGGGCGCCGGCGCCGCTTCGCCCATGCTGGCCCATGTGCAGGCGCTGGCTCGCCCGTGCTGGCGGCGCCGGGCCCGGCTCGCTGTGCTGGCTCGAGCGCGGCGCCGCCGTCCGATGCTGGTCCGTGCCGGCTGCCCATGCTGGTCGAGCCGGGCATGATCTATTCCCAGCCCGTCCGATTTAGACCGCACCTCGTGGCTTCCGTGAAGTCGTAGCACCTTAGCTATGGACCTAACGTTCCTCGGTTCAACTCGATTGGACTAATCATCGAAGTCTTACGACTAGAGCTAGGAAGGTTGGTTCTTCTGCAAAGTGTATCGTGTAAAACAAAGACGATCGACTCGAACATCGATTCTTTAGGCTATACGGTTTTATTTTGCGGAAGAGATAATCTTTTCCGACAAATCATACGAACGTTCGAGGGCTTGAAGCGTGTCCACAGGCTCACTTACGATTTTGGAGATCCAAGCCCAGTAGGAGCTATGACGATTTATCCAAACTTATTGAAGTAGGATAAATGCTAAGTTTCCGCATATAAATTTCAATACTCGAGGATAACTACAAAGATCGACGGAAAATGGAATATTTCCAAAAGAGATAAACTTGGTCCCAAAGGCTGGCGGGCCACCGACCGACTATATAAGGAGGGCTGGAGCAGAAGAGAAGAGGATCCGAGATTTTAGACTTAGAGAATTCCTGCTAGCTTAGAGAACTTAGGACTTAGGTGGTTAGACTAGTACGGTAAGGCTTAGGAAGTCTTCGCCGCCTCTTGTTCTGTTGTTCCGACAGTTACAATATCTCTACTCCTCTCGGAGAAATCTTGTATTCATATTTTTAACTAATAAAACACCTCTGAGCGACCATTCATCTTTTATCTTGCTACTTATCTTTTATCGATTCTAAAGTGATTCGCGAGAATTCGGACCTTCAAGGAAGATCGGGTTAACTTCGGTTTTCTCCATACTTGTTCATCAAAAATTGACAGTGCGAATTTCGGTTCCCACATCGGCCCATATGCATCCGACTATGTCTGATGGTCCGGAGTCCACACCTCTTACCTTATCAGGGGCGACCATGATCCTCCAAGCACGCCTCCATCAAGTCCTTATCACATACTTCCATTATTCATAAGGTCCAATCATGGGTCGTACCCATCATTCCTTCCATTGAACTTCCATAAAACCAATTTCTGCACTGCATCCGCCTTCAAGGCTGTTCATGCCATTTCCGTGTTCTCAAGCTATAGAAGCCTAGGGTGTGTTCATCAATGATCAAAACAAACCCAAAGGTCGTGCATCACTTCCCCCTTTTTTGCCGATGAAACTGCCTTTCCACACACATCTGCCTTCAAGGCTGTCTCAGCCATTGGAAGTGAATTCGGTCTTCTATCTTTTCTCCTGGATATTTGGGTGTGTTTTATGGATGTAGAGAAGCCCAAGGCGTGGAAAAATAATCAAAACTCAGCAGAGGGTCGTTCCTAACAGCTCTCTTGATTGCCAACAAAACTGTCTCTTTGCTGCCTTCACACCACTCTTGGTCCTGGATGGAGCAATCCGACCATCTCTCTCTTTTTCTCTGGTTTTATTTGTGTTTCAGGGTGAGTGAAGCCCTGGCGTGCCTCTATGTCTAGTATCCATCCTCTAATATTACAGACAAACTCCACGGAAACAACCAAGGAACCACCACGGATCAGATCAACCGCGGTTCTCTCTAGGAATTTGTCTGAGTTTTCTTCTGTGGCAAAACCATATTTTCGACAGAACCCCCCAAAATACAAGGAAGAGGTCGATTATACCTGGACCCTTAACTGCCTGGACGAGCAGTTACCAAAAGAGAACCAAAAGGGGTGGTTTTCCCTTCTTCTCATAACGCGCCGAGTAGCTGCCCATAACTGCCTCTTGGCGGTTACCAGGACGTCTTGGGCTTTCCAAACCACTACTGGACATGTCCAGCCAAGCCCAAACCGAATACAAAGCCCCTGGCCCAATCCCAAGAGCCCACGGCCCATCGCCACACATGGGTCGACCATATGGCCCTGGCCCTGATCCATGCCTGCCAGCGACCAGAACACTTGGTCTAGCTGATTTGAGCTGATACCCGGTGACCCAGATGAGTGAGTTAGTCCATCCAGCTCAGGGAGCTGACATTGATGTCTTGCATATTTTCATTGTTTTAGATTTCCATTTTGTGCATTTTATCCCTTCTAGATTAGGCATTAGGCATATTTAGGTTCATTTTGCATTCATAAGTCTTTATCAGGTCTTGGAGTGTACTTTGGAGAATTTGAAGGTGTTTGGGGTACTTTGTTACAAAAGGAAGGGTGAAAGATGGACATGGACGATGGCCATAAAGAAGTCTTTCTGTGCTAAGATTTGGTGGGGACATGGAATTTTGAGTTAGCTTTCCATTGGGAGTGGTTTCAAGCCATTTGAGGCCATATTGGAGGAGTTATGATTATTTGAGTGAAGGCATGTCAGTACACCCAGGTCAGCACTTCGGCCTGACCAGCCCGCCGCGAACGAGGGATGATGCTGGACGATGCAACACCCGACGGACGTCTGCGACCTCGATAACCCGCCGTACTGACCGCGAGGAACAGACAGCGTCGCGGCGGAGCACCGGACAAAGCTACCATGCGATCACCAACCCCCGGACGCTCCACACCGACTGATGCCACCAGCGTGCGAGCATACCGGACGTCCACACCCGACTGGGCGCCACCAGCGTGCGGCCTACCCGCGTCCACACCCGAGGAGGCGACCGCCGCGGCCCGACAGTGGAGAACGCCCAGGATCAGGATGCGGCCGATCACACCGATCTCCCTCACCCGCGTACCACTCCCGACGGTACACTCAGCGAGCGATACCCGACCTTGGCACCGCGGCCTGAAGCACCTGCACGGCCTGCTCACCCGACTTGGAGGGCGGCAAAGCACCCGCACGGCCTGCACACCGGCTGGAAGGGCGGCCGGAAGGACCGCGATCTGCTTGCTGCTGGACACGGACAGCGCCCTAGAGCACCGAGGGAGGACAACCCGAGCAGTCAGACGGAACGAGGGGATGATGCTGGACGATGCAACACCGGAGGGACGTCTGCGACCTCGATAACCCGCGTCTTGTGCCGGAACAGACAGCGTCGCGGCAGGACCGAACAAAGCTACCCGCGTGCGATCACAACCCAGGACGTCCACGACCGACTGGACGCCACCAGCGTCGCGAGCATACCGGACGTCCACACCCGACTGGGCGCCAGGCGTCGCGAACCTGGCGTCCACACGAGGAAGGCGACCCGCGGCCCGACAGTGGAACGCCGGGATCAGGGCCGGCCGATCACACGATCTCCCTCACACCAGCGTACCCTCCCTCGACCCAGTACACTCGAGCAGGCGACACCCGACCTTGGCAGCGTGCAAAGCACCCTGCGGCCTGCTCACGACTTGGAGGAGCGGCTTGAAGCACCCGCGGCCTGCACACCCGACTGGAAGGATGCGGCCTGAAGGACCCGCACGTGCTGCTTGCTTCTGGACACGGACAGCACTATGCCTAGAGCACCCAGGGAGGACAACCCGAGCAGTCGGACAAGCGGGACGAGCATCCTCATGCAGCGGTGGCCATACGGCCTGGTGGAAGCCTATCCGACCAGGGTATCCGAGTTTCTTCCTTTTGAAGCATTTTGATTGGCTTAGACCATTAATCTTCTAAGGGATTTTTAGTCATTTTACTTCTATGTGTTTAGAGCTTTTAAGCCTACTACAAATACTCTCATTAACCCAAGTTTGGGACTCATTTTATTTATTATCTAAGAACACAAACCTTTGAGTAAAGCTTCATCTTTGATTTATTATCTCATCTCATCTTGTGTTCTTGATTGTTTATTTCATCTCCCTTCTTTCTCTATATGTTTAAGCTTGAATCTCTCATGGGTTTAAGAGTAAGCATGTGGATTAGTGAGTAGATCCATCTAAGTGAAGATCCAAGGTGCTTAGGGTTAGATCTATCATCTCCTTGCATTGATTTGGTGTTCTTAAAGCTATATTTGAGTTGGCCTCTCAAACATAGAGCTATAGGCATTTCATGCCCGGAAGGTGTTCTATGAAATGCCTGAACCAACTCATCTATGCTTTTAGCTTGCTTTGCCTAAGGGATTAGTTGTCAAAGAAGCTAGGATTGCTATTAGACTCATTCTCCATGTTTGCTTTGATCATTACAGCCAAAGGGATTTGGTGTACTTGGGTGATCATTGCAAAAGAGCATTCATCTAGGGATATAGCTTGCTTAGTTTTGTTGTCTAGGCATAAGGAATCAGATTGAAAAGTTAGCATCTTGGATTGAATCTTAATCATTTGACACCATGTCCCTATACCCATGGGTCTCACTCTCCTCATAAGAAAGAAAGTTTTACTTTTTGTTGCATTTTGCTTATTGTCTTAGTTTAATCATCATACTCTTTAATGATTGCATTTAGATTAAGCATAGACTTGCATTCCCTCTGTTTCATGGTCACTTAGGACTGGTTCGGCAATCTTATATACTACATCATTTGATTAGGACCTTAGAAAAGTCCTTTCATCAAATTGGCGCCGTTGCCAAATTCTAAGTTGATTGTGCCATTGGGATTTAGTCACTTGCTTGAGACTAAATCATTTTTCTTTTCTTGTGATATTGATTCTCCTTTTGCCTCTTCCTTTGATTTTCAGGTGTATGAACACAAGAAGCAGGGGTGCAACTAACCTGGTTCCCACTGTTGAAGAGATAGCTACACTTGAGAGGAAATAGCAAGAAGGAGAAGAGAACAACATGCTCACATTCAGAGGTTGGGGTTTGAGATGGATGATCACCAGCATCAACCCCAAGATGGAAATAGTCAAGGAGCTGACAACCTTAGACCACAGCGCCAACAACAACAACAACACCCACAACGGCCAGCTAGAGCCATAGGCACCTATGACCGTCCTCACATTCATGGGAATGGGCATCCGGCACCCAGCTGTGGAAGCTAACAAATTTGAGATCAAGTCAGGCTTGTTGAGTGTGATTGAGAACAACAAGTACCATGGCTTGGCTGTAGAAGACCCATTTGATCACTTGGACAAGTTTGATAGCTATTGTGGCTTGTCCAAGACCAATGGTGTGTCAGAAGATGCCTTCAAACTCAAGTTGTTTCCATTCTCTCTAGGAGACAAGGCACGCCAATGGGAGAATTCTCTACCTAGTTATTCCATTACTACTTGGGATGATTATAAGAAGGCCTTCTTGGAGAAATTCTTCTCCACATCAAGGACAGCCAAGCTGAGGAATGAGATCTCTAGTTTCCAGCAGAAGAACATGGAAAGTTTTAGTGAAGCATGGGAAAGTTTAAGGGGTATCAAGCTAAGTGCCCACACCATGGCTTCTCAAGGAGAGTTTGCTGAGCACATTCTATAGAGGTGCCCTTCCTGAGTTTAGAGAAAGATTGGATACAGCAAGCAATGGTTTCTTCCTGGGCAGGTCTGAAGAAGATGCTGAGGAGCTGGTGGACAACATGGTGAAGAGTGATTCAGTTTACAGTGGAGAACATGACAGAGCTGATAGAACCCAGAGTTGATGACAACCAGACCAAGAAGGAAATCAAATCCTTGCGAGAAGATAGACTTGCTGATTGCTAACCAAGCCAAACAGGAGCAGATCCACTTTGTGGGTGGTCCAAGTCAGGAGATGGAATCTCTTGCTGATGAGCTCCTTGAGGAATTGGCACTAGGAGAGTTAAAAATAGAGGACCCTTTGCAGCATGCTTTGACAGTGGATAAAGAGGTCCAAGTGGTTGAGAACAAAGAGAGTGATGCTATTGCAGCCATGCTGGATTCATGAAGATTGTTGATAAAGGCCAGTATGAGGAGCTCAAACAAGAGGTGCACCAAGCTGTTTCAGCCACTCAACAAGACCACACCAAACAAGATGATGGGAGTGAGCTCAAGGCACCAAAAGTGGAGCTAAAACCTCTTCCCCATGGTGTAAGGTACGCATTTCTAGGCCCTAATGAGTCATATCCTGTCATTGTGAGTAGTGAACTTACTGAACTTGAGGTTTCTCAACTTTTAAATGCACTTAAAAGGTTTAGAAAAGCAATTGGATACTCACTAGATGATATTAAGGGATATCACCTTCTTTGTGCATGCATAGGATACATCTAGAGGATGAATCAATGATTTCTATAGAGCATCAAAGAAGGTTGAATCCTAACCTGAAGGATGTTGTAAAGAAGGAGATTCTTAAGCTCTTAGATGCTGGTGTTATCTACCCTATTTCAGATTCTAAATGGGTATCTCTTGTGCATGTAGTTCCAAAGAAAGGTGGTATCACTGTGGTTAAAAATGACAAGGATGAATTGATACCAACTAGAACCATAACTGGCCATAGGATGTGTATTGATTATAGAAAGCTCAACTCTGCATCTAGAAAGGATCATTTTCCATTGCCATTCATTGATCAAATGCTTGAGAGACTTGCAAACCATCCTTTCTATTGTTTTCTTGATGGGTATTCAGGGTTGTTCCAAATCCCCATACATCCCAATGATCAAGAGAAGACAACATTCACATGCCCCTATGGCACCTTTGCTCACTACAGGAAATGTGGGTATTAATAGCGGTCGTTAAACGCTATTAGTTGTATACCATAGTTCCCTTAAACGCTCTCACAGCGCCCGTTATAATAGGTCCGACACTTTCGATAGCGGATCATTCTAATGCTATAGTTAATTAAACAACGATAGCGTCGTTATCTATGCAATTGTTAAATCTTATAATAATGTGTTATAATTGTTATTAATACTCATTATCTGAATTTACCTATAGCCGTTTGTTATACAAAGATAGCAAATGTTTCATGTTATTAAATTGTTTTAGTTACCCAAATATTTAATTACCAATTGATTTTTTTTTTAAATAGATTATTTATTCGAATATTAGTAATTTTAAAATTACTCATATTAAAAAAAAAACCATTCTAATACAACATTTTCTTTGTTTAACAAAACATCAACACCTACAAATATTTTCCTTCTCAAACCAAACCATCAACACCTACACATATATACTATCAATCTACCACTAACAACCCTTCACAATCATTCCTAACATAGAGACTATCATCATCAGAAGCTTCATCACACAGATCATCGACTTCTTGGACAGGCAAAGGTGCAGCACCTAAATCCTCATCTGTTTCCAACTCATGGTAGCCTCTAGGTGGTGCTCTCATAACAACATACCAATTAGAATTATCATCTTCCCTGGAGTAGAAAACCTGTTTGGCTTGAGAGGGCAGAATGAACGGATCTTTCAAATATGCTGCCTGGTTCATATGAAGGTTAACGAGAGTGAAGCCATCTTCCTCCTTCACACCATTCCCTGTGTTAGCCCAATTGCATCTAAATAGAGGTACTTTGAACATGTGATAGTCCACCGGTAAAATCTCCTTTATAGCTCCATAATATGTAAGCATATCCGCAACTTGTCTCCTATCTCGAGCACTTGATCGACACATGCTAAATGCTTCATAACTTACTCCACTGTTTTGAGTCTTCCGCTTAACTGCATCCGTATGAAACCGCTGGCCCTTAATGATAAACCCTTTATGTGATAAAGCAGCATTTCTTGGTCCGAATGCCAACCACCTCAACTCCTTCGAATGACTATTTGTTGAGTCTGAATGAATCTGCCAAGACAACATGTTCATCAATCCAACATCCCAACAATCAAATAGCATGTTCATCATCAAGTTACGAGCTAGACAGTATTGTCAAAATACATAAATCTCGACATATTCATCAATCCAACAATCCAATAATCAAACAACATATTCATCATCAAACAGAGCTAAGCAGTATTGTCAAAATACATAAATCGACATGTTCATCAATCCAACAAGATGTAAAAAATATTACAGAAGAAAAAGAGTTAGAGTTTGAGTTGAAAACCTTTCTTTTAATCCATTCTGCAAACTTCTTAGTATGGTGTTTCCACAAGAGAGTTTCATTTCTAGCACATCGAGCATCATTAGCTTGTAATTCTTCCCAATGCATCCTGATTTGACATTAAACAACATTTTTGAACAACAATTTATAATTAAAAGTAGATGAAACAGAAAGAGTAAGCTCTTACTCAACATAGGGATCCATAGATGCCATGTTCATTAGCACATAGCGATGAGCAATGTCTCTATCTTTATCTGAAAGGGTAACCTCTACTCCCTTCTGCAGAGGTCGACCTTCAACCACGACTCTATCAGCCTCAATATCTTCATTACGGTTAACTGGTTGTTGAACTTGTACTGAATCTTGAAGGAACTCTAAACAAAATGCAACACATTCTCCAGCTAAATACCCCTCAGCCATACATGCTTCTGGCCTTGCATAATTCTTGACAAAGGCCTTTAGTGTTTTCATGTACCTATAACTCAGTCAAGCAATATTTATATTAGTCAAACAGCATTGCAAGCAATACATTAATCGAAGCAAAGAGTACATCAAACCTTTCAAATGGATACATCCAGCGGAAGTGAACTGGTCCTCCCAAGCGTGCCTCTTTTGAGAGATGTATTGGAAGGTGGAACATGATATCAAAAAGAGATGGAGGGAAGAAGCTCTAGTTGACACATTGTTTCCACAAACTCTGTCTCCATTGATATAAGTTTCTCCGGGTCAATGATGCGTTGACACAACCTGTTAAAGTAACTGCATAATCTGTTAATGGCAATCCTAGGACCACTATGCAACAATCCTCTTAATGCAGCTGGTAACAAGTTTTGTACTAGCACGTGATGATCATGCGACTTTTTAAACTACCTA
>JAEACV010000276.1:0-32154 GCA_016432835.1 Brassica nigra
AAACCCTTACCTCCTTTCAAGCCTTCATTATTTGTTGAGTGAGGCCTTCTTTGGAAAGCCTTACATGTGCATAATGAGAGTATAGGGAACACAATGCTTGGTCTCCATTTTAGCTAGATTAGACACTCATATTGTCTAGCTTCTAGGATGGGGGTGAGTGTTGTAAAGTTTGATCTTGGAAATGTGAGAAGAGAGGGAAGGAATGGTAGACTCTTTAACTCAAAAGTGATTAAGTCTTTAGGGTAAAAGCAAATGAAAGTCTAATTCAAGTTTGTAATGAAAGTCTTAAAAAAAAAAAAAGAGATGAATTAAGAAATGGGGCTAGCAAAAGTTGTTATGAGCTAGTAAGTGTTTAAAAGTGTAAAAATCCTTGTAGACTTCAAAAGTGAAGAGTTCAAGTGAGAAAATGTTCTTGAGAGTTTGGGAATTCTTTGGGTGAGTGAAGAGAGTGGGCTTGGCATTGGGGAATAGAGAAAAATTTGCTTTCATGTTTAGGAAAAGGATAGGACAATGGAGATTGAGCATTGTATGCATGAATTGATCCTTTTCTTAGATATATTATGTGCAATGTCAAAGCTACTTTGTTTTGAGAGTAAACCACCTCCAAAGATCTTTTGAACTACTTGATTTATTTTGCATCAAGGCCTTTCTCACCAAACCAAATGACTTGGACCATTTGACCATTTGCAAGAGATCTTTTGAGTTTGCTTGATGATTGTTAGAGAGCAAGTGGATTTGTGATGGATTCATGATGAGTAAGTATAGGGATCAAAGGAGTTAAGATAGGCCATGTTAAGTTAGAGTTGGATTGAGTGTTTGCTCTAGCTACTTGGTATGATTATACAAGGTTATCAAGTTGAGAACTAAGAAGAGCATTCTTTTGGCTATGAGTCCCTCCTTCAAACCTCTCCTCCTTAGTCCTTACTAGTTTACTTGTGGACAAATAAAGGACTAGTGTGGGGAGTTGATGTCTTCATATTTTCATATATTTAGCCATTTTTTATTGCATTCTTTGAGTTGTAGGCTAAAGTTTAGGCATGTCTAGGATCATTTTGCATTCATTTGTCCTTATCGGTGATGGGTATGCTTTGGTGAGATTTGAGGTGTTTGGGAACCTTATGACCCAAAGAAGTGAAGAATCAAGATTGGCTATAAGAAGAAGTAAAACCAAGAAGAGAGTTGGACGGGTAGCCTTGACGGCTACACACACCGAACGGATCAGGTGGGATCAGCTTCGTCTGGATGACCGGGCTGGCGTCAGACTTCGAAACTCCGGACGATAGAAGCAGCTGGACGCCGGGGAGAAGCGTCTGGTACGTGCACCCGGACGGGAGAACACGATGCGTCCAGACCGAGGACGTCCGGGGAGGCAGCGTCGGGTAGAACACGGGACGATGAGAACTGATGGACGCCGGGGAGGCATCCGGGTACAAGCACCAGGGCGATGAGAACTGATGGGCGCCGGGAGGCAGCGTCCGGTACGAGCACCGGACGGGAGAACATGATGCATCCAGACAGGGGACGACGGGGTGGCCTGTCCGGCTAGGAATACCCGATCGTGAAGAAGGTGCTGGACGGGGTGAGAGCGGCCGGGGTGAGAGCGGATGGCCTGGAGCCCGTCTGGTCTCCCGGTCCAACTCTCCATCTCTTGATTTCACTTCTCTTCTCATGGCCAATCTTGAATCTTCACTTCTTTTTTGGGTCATAAGGTTCCCAAACACCAAAATCACACCAAAGCACACTCCAACACCTGATAAGGACAAATGAATGCAAAATGATCCTAAACATGCCTAAACCTTAGCCTACGAGACAAAGAATGCAATAAAAGATGGCTAAATAGATGAAAATATGCAGACATCAACTCCCCACACTAGTCCTTTACTTATCCACAGTAAACTAGCAAGGACTAAGGAGGAGAGGTTTGAAGGAGGGACTCATAACCAAAGAATGCTCTTCTTAGTTCTCAACTTGATAAACTTGTATAATCATACCAACTAGCTAGAGCAAATACTTAATCCAACTCTAACTTCTCAAGACCTATCTTAACCCTTGCATCCCTACACTCATTCATCATGAATCCACAATCACAAATCCACTTGCTCTCTAACAATCATTAAGCAAACTCAAAAGATCTCTTGCAAATGGTCAAATGGTCCAAGTCATTTGGTTTGGTGAAAAGGCTTTGATGCAAAGCAAATCAAGTGGTTCAAGAAGGATCTTTAAAGGTGGTTTACTCTCAAAACAAAGTAGCCTTGACATTGCACATAATATATCTAAGAAAAGGATCACATGCATACAATGCTCAATCTCCATTGTTCTGCTCCCCAAATACATAAGTTACATCCTCATTCCCAATGTCAAAATACCACTCATCTCTCTCACTCAAAAATACCCAAAACACTCCAAAGATACTTTCTCATTTAAGAACTCTTTCTTGTTGAAGTATACAAGAGTTTTTCACATTTTAAACTCTTATTAGCTCTTTAAAAATTGCTAGCCCTTTTCATTATTCTTTTTTCTCTTTTTTTTCTTTTTTCTTCTTTTTTTTTCTTTTTTTTTTTTTTTATTTGGGGCCAGACTTTCTTTAAAAACTACAGCTTTAGAACTTTTCATCTATCCCTTCTAGACTAAATCACTTATAACCTTAGAGTTCCTTTAGTCAACCTTTTCTTTCATAAACCTTTCACATTCCCAAGATCACACCATACAACCTCACCCCATCCTAGAAGCTAGACAATATGAGTGTCTAATCTAGCTAAAATGGAGGCCGAGCATTGTCGTTCCCAATACTCTCAACATTATGCACATGTAAAGCTAAAGAAGGCCTCACTCAACAAACAATGAAGGCTTGAAAGGAGGAAGGGTTTTAAGGGTGTGGAGTACCACTTGAGTTTGCCCAAAAGATAGGCAAAGAATGGGAGGGACAACTCAAGTGTTCTATCCATGACTCAGTACACAAGGGACCATGGGCAAGAGACTTAGAGTCTAAATATGACAGGAGCAAATTTCAAAGAGAGCATCAATCAATCAAATGAGCTTTAGGAAGAGTTTTCAAGGCTCGAAGTTTACAAGTTATCCTAAGATTGCTCAAGCTACTTACTATGATTATAAAGGTTATCACTTTAAGAAATTAGCATGAGCATCTTTACAAGGCAACTATCATCCTTGTCCCTTATGCATGATGCAACCTATATGATGATTTCTTCTTTTTTTATGCAAGTGAATGATCAGACTCAATCTAAATGCAGCTACATGATTCTTTTATGCTTTTCCAATTTTTCAATTTTTTTTGGTTTTCTATGCCATAACTATCTACAAATGCATCGTATGACATAAAACAGAAAACTATCGGCAACTAGACACCTCCCCACACTTAATTAACACAGTCTCGTGTTTGTTAAATGTGGAAAGGACAAAGAGGAAAGATAAATAAAATCTAAATGAAATGATTGATGGTATATACAATGAGAAGGTGTTGGAGTACCTCTATGGGCGTGGGATGAGGCTGATGCCTCACCTCAGAGTCATCTTCATGGCAATGGTGTCTAGAAGGTGACTGGTTTCGGACTTCAGTTAGGCGATGTGGGGTTCCTCGAGCAGCGGAGGGCTTGCTTCTTGGTTCTAGGTGCAGAGGGTCATGAAGTGGCTGAGGAGGTGCATTGAGAGCATCAAGATCAAAGTCCTCAGCCTTACAGCCAGCTACAGCTCCCCTAGCTAGAACCTCAGCCACTTTCTTGATAACCGAGCTGAAGCTTTAGCTTGCCTCTTCCACAGTTCTTTTCAGCTCTTTGCACTGGTTGGTTAGATTGAAAATGGTCTATCTTGAGCCCTGTTCCACCGCTGGAGGTGCTAATCTGGTCATGATCTTGGTGAATGGGCCCAGAGGCAAGGCATTGGTGCTTTGCTCGAACTTGTAGCGAGGAGGACCAAAGAGATGAGCAGTGGCTCTTCTGGTGTGCTCCTGATCATAGACAGACTTTTTGCTTGCTGCCTTCTCACCTTTGGAAAGGGCCATAGGAAAAGGGCTCCATGACTCTTAAGGAGGTGCTCCTCACTGATGTCAAAACTGATGTCTCGAAGTTTCCAATGCGGTGAGTTCGAGTTAGGAAGCAACAGCTCAGCCCTTTTGCCACCTCTCGAATAGGAATAAACACATCACCCATTAAACCTTCCACTTAGGAACTGAGCCTTCTTTAGGTAAGGTCCATCCAAGAAAGTAAGACCTACTCCATCATCACCCAAATCAATTCCTTGGTAAGCCAATAATGGAGTTATCCATCCACCAATACCAATCTAAGGACCTGAGTCACGGTTTGTCCAAGCTCTTTGTAGTGCATTAAGCGCTGAACAAAGAAACCAACCATACCAAAATATGAGTAGAAGTCATCCGGGACAACAGGGAGCTGAGGAAAGGAGACAAAGTGTCGGGCGGTTTGGTGAAGGAATCTCAGCTCTTCTCCAACTTTCCTATCTCTTTCTTCGGAAGAGGTGTGATTAAACAGCCTGTGGAGATAACGCACAATGGGATGCCTAATAGAGACATTCTTCTCTTCTTGTGGCCTCCTCTCCCTTGTCCTGTTAACAAGGTCCACATTGATTCAGCAATGGTCTTCTCATAGGGGCTGTCTTGAGTGTGGGAAGTGAAGGGTTTTCTGATCCTCAGAGGCCAAGAACTTCACCAATCTCTGTGAAAGACATGGAGTACACCTCATCCTCAATCTTGAATTTGATCTCCCCATCCTTGCTGTGCATGCTTGGAAGTGTGAAAGGTTGCTTCCAGTGTAGCCAAGAATTGGAAAGAGACTTCTTTGTGAGTAGGGTAAGCTATTGAGTTGAGGCTTCCCACTCATGTGCTCAAGCATGGTTTTAACATCATCATCAAAGTACATCTCTTGCAAGATCATCTTATCAACAAATCTTGTAGGGAGCCAAGCAATGCCATTCCTCAAGAGATCTACCAGCTCATCCTCAGTTCTTGGACCTGTCCCTCTTGTCATACTTTGATTTAGGATCAGCATACTCATCATCATAAGACATCTCATCCTCTTCACCTTCACTCTCTGCAACTATTGGCTTCTTGCCCTTCTTTGCTCTAGCCCTTGTGATATCACTCAAATTACCCTAAGGAGTGACTTTACTCTCTCAAATAAGAGGTTCAGTTGCGTACTGGGATCGAATCCTGAGAGCTAGTGTACAAAAATATGCAATCTTAATGACTATGCTAGGTTGAAAATTTAAAGTAAATTGCAGGTTTGCTGAGTAAGGATAAGATTACTCAGTTGAAAGGATTTGGTTTTGAAACAATAAAGACAAGTAGTTAGATTGAGTAAGTATTAGAGAATTCATGATTATAAATACTATAAAGGCTAACAAGTTGCTTGCATGATATGAGCTCAACACTTATTAAATGAATCCATCATCTCACATTATTTAGACCATCTATTACTTAGATGCTAAATGGTGTTATCATTACTCTGCCGATGGTATCGATCGATGTTTGATAGGAATATCGACGATACACCTCTAACTCGTCGATCGATTACTCTATAGGAATATCGTCGATCTGACTCTAAGCAAGCTTTATCTGAGAGTTGATACAATGCTCACCATGATCTTAGATCAACTTTTGCATATCTCAAGAGGGTCATAGCATGTTTAGGATGTTGTCGGTATTGCATGTAATAAACAATGCAATCCAAGTTCATGTTCTAGGTAGCTAAGCAAAAAAAGCATTAGTGAACAATCCTAACAATAAAATCACAACTATAGCAATTATAGGTTGGGTGAATCTCTCATATCCTATTTAAATTCTAAATCTAACAAATGAATCTACTCAGACATGGCTAAGTAGTTCATAGCAACAAGGTAATAATAGAAATTCATAGACCTATTAGAGGGTGAACACTTAGGTTCCAATCACAAATATCTTTGGATCTCTCCTCTAGGTCTAGAACTCTATAACCTTTGTTAACAAATAAAGAACTGAAAAGAAATAAGAAGAAACTCTTAGAAAAACTTATGAAAACTTGTATCTAATTATTTGCTTGCAAAGACTTTTTATAAAACTTCTTGATCTTCTTGCCAAAACACTTAGGCATATATAAATATGAGTTCATTAGGTTAAAAAACTCATCAGGGGCATTCTTGTAAAATGTGATATCTTGGGCTTCAAGTTCGCCAGGTCCAACTTGTCTTTACCGGTTATCGATCGATAGTACAGGGTGTACATCGATCGATTATAATCTCGGCGATATCGTCCTTGGCTAATGTCGATCGATGCACAAGTGTGCATCGATCGATGTAACTCTCTGGTGTCGATCTCTGGTCTTGATCACGGGTGAACTCTTCTTTAAGCTTCAAAAAGGCACCTAAAACATCTCTTTTCTCCAAAATGCTTCTGAACCTGAAAACATACATAATAGACTCCAAAACATAGATAATAGTAGTAAAACACTCATATACCATGGGTAAAACGGGTAAAATCCATGGTATATCACCTTGCCAACTTCTCTTCCATGGTGTGCTTGTTAAGGCTTTCTACATTCTCTTGCACAGGATCTGGTGCTCTCCTGGTGGAGTCATAGCCCACATAGTGTGAGCAAGTGCATGATCACCTTTGTTGTTGGTTTCTCTACAACAAGAGCTCCTACACTAGAGTTTCTTGGTGCCTTAGCTCTCTTGGGAGGAGCCTGCTTGTTAGCACCATCAGTCACACTGTCCCCAACAGCTGTTCTCTTTCCATCCCTCTTGGCTTGCTTGTGGCACCATCAGCCTCACCCTTATCAGCAACAACTCTCTTCCCATCTTTCTTGGCTTGTGCTTTCTTCCTTAGCATTGCCAAAGCTTGCTGGGCAGCTCCTCTTCTGAACCAGGCTGTGAACCCAAAACTTTCCCAAACTGAGTAGTGTGTCTTGCTGCAAGCTTTTGCTTCCCAGCTTCTATCTCAGCTTCATTCTTTCGCCCCGTTGGTACCTGAAATTTAAACCTTGGAAAAGAATGAGCTTAAGAAGGAAAACTTCTCAAAATGAGAAACATGATCAAAAGCATAAGATTGCAATTCAATGATCCTCATAAGAAACAAATCATTAAGCAAAGGGGCTTTAAAACATCTTAGAGAATTCTCATGCTCAAATTTTTTATTTTTTATTTTTTTATTTTTATGAACAATGAGAATCTCCAAGAATCAAAACCTCTCAATCAAACACTATCAAGCTTGAATCAGCCTAAAATGAAGTTCTCAAACCCTAGCATCCAATCTACCCCAAAACAACCTAAAACAAGCACTTTATGAAAAATCCCCAAATCTCATGAACTCTAATTTTTCAAAGTTCAAATTAATCTCAATTCCACCATGAAATAAACTACCCAGCATGATATATAAGCTTTCCCTAGTCTAATTTAAAAATCTAGCAAGAAAAAGCTCAAATTTCAAGTTCAAATTTTAGGGTTCATGAGAGTTACGAATTTGAACTTAAAGATACCATACCTTGCTTTGGATGAAGGATAAAGATGAAAAGATTCAAGAAATTAGACCAAGGGAAGAAAGTGGGAAAAAGAATTTGGTGATTTGGTTGAGACATTATGGTGATATTGGTTCTTGGAGGCTAGAGTGATGTGTGGTGAGAGTGAAATTGGGTTCTGGGTCAGTGGGATCCTGAAAAGGAAGTTATGAGGGTGGGTCAGGTGTCAGTCCACGGTGATCCATGCTATGAGTGAACCCGGGCCTGTTGCCACCTCGGTCCATCCCTGCTCATGCGTTCCCGACCGGTGAGTAGCAGTCCATCCTACCCGGTCCAAGCCTCTAACCTTCTCTTTTTTCTTTATTCAAATTCCAAGCCATCACCTTCCTATGGCCCCAACACCTTCGGAACTTTGAAAAGAAATCCTAAAGCAATATTTACTAGGATAACCGGGACTTCCTCCCAAGTGAGCTTGTTTAAAGTCACTAGCTTGACTTTGCCTCCTTTGAGGTTAGGAGGGGAGCATCAGAGAGTGGGGTTGATGTCGCATCCTCCTTTGGTATGGTGGCCATGTATTCCTTGATTCTCTGGCCATTCAATTTGAAGTCATTACTGCTTATCCCATAACACAATGGCTCCATAAGGCCTCACTTCTTTGATCACAAATGGACCAGACCACCTTGACTTAAGCTTCCCTGGAAATAACTTCCAGTCTAGAGTTGTAGAAAGAACTTGATCTCCTGCCTTGAACTCTCTCTTGAGGATGTGCCTGTCATGAAAGGCCTTAGTCTTTCCTTGTAAATCCTTGAGTTCTCAAAGGCATCCATCCTTATCTCATCCAGTTCATTGAGTTGAAGAAGTCTCTTCTCCTTTGCACTCTTGATGTAAAAGTTTAGAAGCTTCACAGCCCACAATGCCTTGTATTCAAGCTCAACTGGTAGATGGCAAGACTTCCCATAGAAGCGAGGTTGAAAGGGGTAGTGCCTAGAGGAGTCTTGAAGGCTGTTCTATATGCCCAAAGAGCATCATCAAGCTTGTCGACCAATCCTTCCTCCTAGTTCCCATCTTCTCCAACATGCCCTTGATTTGCTTGTTGGAAACTTCCCTTGGCCACTTGTTTAAGGGTGATAAGGTGTTGCAACCTTGTGTTTCACTCCCTTCTTCTTGAGAAGACCCTCAAATAGCTTGTTGATGAAATGTGAACCTCCATAACTTATGACCACTCTTGGTACTCCAAATCTTGGGAAGATATTGCTCTTGAACATTTTGATCACCACTCTTGAATCATTTGTGGGACTTGCTATGGCTTCTACCCATTTTGACACATAGTCCACAGCCACCAAGATGTATTTGTTGTCATAAGAAGAAGGGAAGGGTCCCATGAAGTCTATCCCCCAAACATCAAACACTTCCACTTCAAGGATTGGGTTTTGAGGCATCTCATTCCTCTTAGTAATGTTCGCTCTCCTTTGGCAAGAGTCACATCTTGAGATGAAGTCTTGTGTGTCCCTGAACATGTGTGGCCACCAAAATCCAGCTTGTAGCACCTTTGAGACAGTCTTGAAGGTAGCAAAATGGCCTCCATAGGAAGATCCATGGCAATGTGTAAGGATTCCTTCAATTTCTTCTTCAGCCACCACTCTTATAGATCTGTTCCTTGCAAAGAGTGTAGAGGTATGGTTCATCCCAATAATATCTCTTCAAATCTTTGTAGAACTTCTTCTTCTCATACCCATAAGACCCAATGGCTCCTTTCCAGTGGCTAAGTAGTTAACCAAATCAGCATACCAAGGTCCCTTCTCTTCAGCTGCCTTAACCTCTTCAATCTTCTTTCCAGTCTCAATAACTGCCACCAGTGACATGATGGCCATGACATGCTCCTGTCTAAGTCCCTCATCAATAGGGATCCCACCTTCAATCCTCAGCCTAGACAAGTGATCAGCAACTCCATTCTCAATCCCTGTCTTGTCTGTAATCTCTAAGTCAAACTCTTGAAGCAAAGGATCCACCTTAGTAGTCTTGGCTTGGCATCCTTCTTTGCTAGGAGATGTCTCAAAGCTGCATGGTCAGTATACACAATGACCTTGGAACCCACCAGGTAGCTTCTGAATTTTTCAAAGGCGAAGACAATGGCCAGCATCTCTTTCTCAGTTGTGGCATACTTCATATGTGCATCATTCAGGGTTTGGCTAGCATAATAAATCACATGAGTCTTGCCATCCTTCTTTTGCCCTAGGACAGCCCAAACAGAAAAGTCCCTAGCATCACACATTATCTCAAAAGGGAGGTCCCAATCAGGTGGCTGGACAATGGGAGCACTAACAAGTTCACCCTTTATCTTCTTGAAGGCTTCAACACTCTTCATCAAATCTGAAAGTGGCCTCCTTGCATCAACTTGGTCATTGGTCTAGAAATCTTTGAGAAGTCCTTGATGAATCTTCTATAGAACCCATCATGGCCAAGGAAACTCCCGATGTCTTTCACTGTCTTTGGTTGTGGCAAGCTGACCATCACCTCAATCTTAGCCTTGTCCACTTCAATGCCCTTTTCTGAAATCTTATGCCCAAGCACAATCCCTCTTTGACCATGAAGTGACACTTCTCCCAATTCAGCACAAGGTTGGTGTCTTCACATCTCTGTAGGACCCTGCACAAGTTGGACAAACAAGCAGAAAACGAAGATCCGTAGACAGAGAAATCATCCATGAATACCTCCACTATATCCTCAATGAGATCCGAGAAGATAGACATCATGCATCTTTGAAAGGTTGCTGAAGCATTACATAACCCAAATGGCATCCTTCTAAGCAAAGGTGCCATAGGGGCATGTGAATATTTTCTTCTCTTGATCATTGGGATGTATGGGGATTTGGAAGAACCCTGAATACCCATCAAGAAAGCAATAGAAAGGATGGTTTGCAAGTCTCTCAAGCATTTGATCAATGAATGGCAATGGAAAATGATCCTTTTTAGATGCGAGTTGAGCTTTCTATAATCAATACACATCCTATGGCCAGTTATGGTTCTAGTTGGTATCAATTCATCTTTGTCATCTTTAACCACAGTGATACCACCTTTCTTTGGGACTACATGCACAGGAGCTACCCATTTAGAATCTGAAATAGGATAGATAACACCAGCATCTAAGAGCTTAAGAATCTCCTTCTTTACAACATCCTTCAGGTTAGGATTTAACCTTCTTTGATGCTCTATAAGTCATTGATTCATCCTCTAGATGTATCCTATGCATGCACAAAGAAGGTGATATCCCTTAATATCATATATTGAGTATCCAATTGCTTTTCTAAACTTTTAAGTGCATTTAAAAGTTGAGAAAGTTCAAGTTCAGTAAGTTCACTACTCACAATGACAGGATATGACTCATTAGGGCCTAGAAATGCGTACCTTACACCATGGGGAAGAGGTTTTAACTCCACTTTTGGTGCCTTGAGCTCACTCAATCATCTTGTTTGGTGTTCTCTTGTTGAGTGGCTGAAACAGCTTGGTGGACCTCTTGTTTGAGCTCCTCATACTGGCCTTTATCAATAATCTTCTTGAGAATCCAGCATGGCTGCAATAGTCTCACTCTCTTTGTTCTCAACCACTTGGACCTCTTTATCCACTGTCAAAGCATGCTGCAGGGGTCCTTTATTGCCAACTCTTCAAATGCCAATTCCTCAAAGCTCATCAGCAAGGGCTTCCATCTCTTCAACGTAAAACACTTGACCTTGCACAGTTGACCTCTTCATCACTTCCTTTAAGTCAAAATGGAGAGTGTGTTGTTTCTCCAAATGAAGATCAATCTTACCTTCCTTCACATTGATAAGGGCTACTGCTGTGGCTAAGACTGGTCTTCCAAGGATCAATGGGTCTCTTGCTTCTTCATCCATCTCAAGCACCACAAAATCAGTAGGAATCTCACAATTTCCCATCATCACAAGGAGGTCTTCAAGGATATCAATAGGGAATTTGACCGGCGATCAGCAAGCACCAAAGAGAGTTTACACTTCTTGTATTGGCTGAACCCAAGCTTCTTGGCAACAGATAGAGGCATGAGACTGACACTAGCTCTCAAATCACATAGACATCTCTCAAACATCAAAGGACCAATGGCACAAGGTAGGTAAAGCAGCCTGGATCCTCTAGCTTCTTAGGGATTGTCAATCTCTGGATGATGGCACTGCACTCATGAGTAAGAACCATCATGCCCTCCATTTCCTTCTTCTTAGCAGCCACAACATCCTTCAAGAACTTGCTGTATTGAGGGACAAGCATGAAGGCATCAATGATGGGCATTGTGACTTGAACTTCACTCATTTGCTTCTCAAAGAGTGCTTTGTACTTCTCAAAGTTGCTTCTTGAATCTTCCAGGAAATGGCAGCTTAGGTTCATAGGGAGGAACAAAGAAGACTCTTTTGTTTGAGTGGCAACTTCACCATGCTTTAGTGTTTTCTTCTCTTCTCCAACCTTTCCTTTACCCTTAGCTTCAACAATCTTTTCTAGAATCTCCTCATCAACCTTCTCATCTACAATCACAACATCATGATCAATGTTGATGGCCTCCCCAACTAGTTGTTCACCATCCTTGGGAGAGCTCTTGGATGTAACTCTCTACCACTTCTCAAGGTGATTGCTTTTATAGGCTCCTTGGGGTTTTGCTCAGCCTTTCCTGGTAGTGTTCCTCATTGGCGGCTTGGCTGAGAATTCATAGAAACAAACTGACTCTCCAAGGCTTTTATCTTGTTGTTTAGCTCAGTATAGCTGCTATCAATCTTGGAGTGGACAGTCTTGAACTTATGGCCAATGTCCTTGGCTGTTCTAGCTTGACCTTCCAGTAGTTGTTTGAACATAGCTTCCATAGTTGAATCTGGAGCTTTAGTTTGGGAAGAGCTACCTTGAGCTTGAGTAGGCTGATTGCCTTGATTGGCAAAACCAGGAGGAGGATTCTGCCTAGGCTGGTAGTTCCCTTGCTGAGTGTTTTGCTTTGGTTGATAGCGTCCTTGCTTGTTGTTAGGATAAGACCTCTACTGGTATTTGTTGTACTGAAAGTTAGGCTCCTTCCTGTACCAAGTACCATTGTTGTTGATGAAGCAAAGCTCTTCTTGCCCTTCTAACCCATCAAATTCATTAACCTCAGGAGGAGCTTCTAGAATAGGACCACCTACAAAGTGTATCTGCTCCTGTTTGGCTTGGTTAGCAATCAGCAAGTCTATCTTCTCCTGCAAGGATTTGATTTCCTTCTTGGTCTGGTTGTCATCAGCTCTGGGGGTTTTATCAGCTCTGTCATGCTCTCCACTGTAAACTGAGTCACTCTTCACAATGTTGTCAACCAGCTCCTCAGCATCTTCTTCAGACCTGCCCAGGAAGAATCCATTGCTTGCTATATCCAATCTAGCTTTGAACTCAGCAAGGGCACCTCTGTAGAATGTGCTCAGCAAACTCTCCTTTGAGAAGCCATGGTGGGGGCATTTAGCCTGATAGCCTTTGAACGTCTCCCATGCTTCACTAAAGCTTTCCAAATTCTTCTACTGGAAGCTAGAGATCTCATTTCTCAGCTTGGCTGTCCTTGATGTAGAAAGAACCTCTCGAAGGCTTTCTTGCAATCATCCCAAGTGGTGATGGAGTCACTAGGCAGAGATTTCTCCCATTGGCGTGCCTTGTCTCCTAGAGAGAAAGGAAACAGCTTGAGCTTGAAGGCATCTTCTGACACACCATTGGTCTTGGACAAGCCACAATAGCTATCAAACTTGTCCAAGTGATCAAATGGGTCTTCTACAGCCTGGCCATGGTACTTGTTGTTCTCAATCACACTCAACAACCCTGACTTGATCTCAATGTTGTTAGCTTCCACAGCTGGTGCGCGGATGCCCGTCCTATGACCATGAATGTGAGGACGGTCATAGGTGCCAATAGCTCTAGCTGGCCGCTGTGGGTGTTGTTGTTGCTGGCGCTATGGTCCAAGGTTGTCAGCTCCTTGACCATTGCCATCTTAAGGTTGATGCTGGTGTTCATCCATCTCAAACCCCAACCTCTGAATGTGAGACTGTTTCTCTTCTTCTCTTCTCCTTCTTCCTATTTCCCTCTCAAGTGTAGCTATCTCTTCAACAGTGGGAACCAGGTTTGTTGCACCCCTTCTTCTTGTGTTCATACACCTGAAAATCAAAGGAAGAGGTAAAAGGAGAATCAATATCACAAGAAAAGAAAAATGATTTAGTCTCACGCAAGTGACTAAATCCCAATGTCACAATCAACTTAGAATTTGGCAACGGCGCCAATTTGATGAAAGGACTTTTCAAGGGTCCTAATCAAATGATGTAGTATATAAGATTGTCGAACCAATTCTAAGTGATTACAAAGCAAAGGGAATGCAAGCCTATGCCTAATCTAAATGCAATCATTAAGGGAGATGATTATTAAACTAACACAATATTTAAAATGCAATAAAATGTAAAGCTTTCTTTCTTTATGAGGAAATGAGACCCATGGGCTAAGGGAATTGACCTTGGGAGATCAAACATAAGTCTAAGGGTGGCAGCAAACAATCAATCTATAACCTTAGGCCTAAGCACAATTCTAAACAAGCTCATCTCTAGATGAATGCTCATTCACAAAGATAACTCAAGCATCTAATCTCTTAGGTTGAATATTATCTAAGCAATCATTAAGAACAAGCCTAATAGCCATCTTAACACCTTTAACAACAAATCTCTTTGGTAAAGAATGTTAAAAGCTTAGGAGAGTTGGTTCAGGCATTTCATAGAGCACCTTTCGGGCATGAAATTCCTAGAGCTCTATTGAATCACAATCGATGAATCACAATTAAGCTTAATAAGAATAACTCTCTTATTAATCTCTTGAGGAAACTAACTCAAAACCTCAAGCTCTCTCAATCACACAATTCATCAGTTATGCAACATCATATGCATCTACTTATATATAACTCACAATTTCCTTAACTCATTAGGAATAACACAAATAGATAATTTCCTATTCCATAACTTCGGTAGGAAAGTAATAGCTTGCTTTTCAAGTTATTTCAAGCTTAGTCCAATATTCTCCCCCTTAAGCTTGAACTCATCTTCACTCACATCTTGAACTCCAATAAGTCTTCTCATTTCCTCGCGGTTTAATTTACGAATGCTTTCATCCGATATCGCTTCTTTGTTCACCACCGGGAATATGCCGATGTAACTTTTGAAACCATATAACTTGCTCCATAGCTTCTGTCCTGCCATGTCTTCAGCATCACATGACGGTAACACAACAGTCTCTTGTATGCTTGAACCCCACGCAATTGATCTTTCACCATCATAAAATATATGTGCCGCGCTCTTGCCATCATCGAGTCAATTCTTTTCTACCTATAACACCAACAATTTGTATCTCAGTAGTTTCATGTTTCTTCATTGCAGCTCGTGGAACACTTGAGTCTTTGCACTTCGAAACCAAGCGGTTTACCCATTGCTGGATGCACGAATAACAAAACCTGTGGCCACAAGGAGAATGCCTTTAGTTGAACTGAACCCGTCCAGCATATGACATAAGAAACCTGCGCAGAGACCATGTTAGTTGCTTCCCCTCATCTTCTCTTGAATAGAGTTTTTCGAAGTTTGATTCATCATCTTGCGGTTTTATTTCTGCAGTAACTGATTTAGGGCATTTAAACACAGCTAAATGACTCCAATTCTCAGACTCCTCTATTTCATCCATCAGTCTTTTGTTGCGAGAGTCGAGGATGTTCACAAGCTGATGTTTCTCCTTGTTCTAAAATACAGTCCTTCACACTTTCATCATTAACCGGAGAATTTCTTCGTTGCTCATCATAATATTCATGTCGGTTACTAACAGATTCCGTATAAGAATCAAGGTTGTTAAGGTTTCTGGAAGTGCATGGCTTTACTAACCGCCTCTTTCCTTTCGAAGATTGACCATGTTAGTGTTTTCCTTGTCTTCAAAATATTACTTGGCCTCTTTGTTCTCAATCTCACTGACTGTCTGGTTTGCTTCTATGTTTTCTCTTTCAACAAGACAGAGTCTATCAAGTGCAAAGCTCAGAAGTCGGCCTTCTCCTGCTTTCTATACCATTAGCAAAATATTTATCACAAGTTCGCCAGACTTTTCACTTTCGTCTGCCTTCCCATTCCTCCTGGACATTATCACGCTTTTTTCATGGGATATATAGAGGAACTTCTCTAGTAATGTACTCTGTTTGTATTCGTAACTCTTCCTTTTTTTCATTAGTGTGTTCCCTCTCAACTTGAAACTTATTTTCTCCACGAAAATCCATCTGATTCAGCCATCCGTTTGAGCTTTTGACCCCTCAAATCTTGAAGCATAACTTTCCAAGTTGATCATTCTCCTTCTCAGTAGAGTTTTCTTATGATTGATATCTTCCTCTATAGCACTAAAGTGCTTCTCTTTCTCGTGAGTAGTAGTAGTGTTGGGAGCAGTGTCTCTGTCGGGAAGACAATTCTCAAAATCCACTTGATAGGCGTGGCATATGTTTTTCAACTTGGAGTAAGTCTGACATATTTCTTTAATCTTGTATCTCTCAGCCCGACCAGGTTGCCACCTAAACACTGTGAAGGTATGTGTTCGTACCTTGCATTCTTTCTTATAAGTTGCTAGTACCATTCTCAAGTAAAGATTGTCCTGCGGCAAGATTGACAGAGGACGTAAAGCTCAGATCGTTCACATCCATTAGCTTTATGATCTCTTGGTATCATCTTATTCTCTTCCTCCTCTGCCTCCTCTTCATTATTATAAGACATCTCTGTTATGTTCTTTTCTTTATTTTCCAGTTCTCTTAGTTGAACTTCCAAGTCATGTGCAAAGTACTTAGTCTCAGCGACTCTGAGCTTTACTCTCTCACTTTCTACTTCAATGCGAGCATCTCTCAAGATATGCATATACGACAACACACTTACCTTCTGTTCCTCGATTTCCTCAAATTGTTCTTCTAATAATAGTTCCTTATCTCTCATCTGCTCTCTTGAAGATAACAATGTTTCCCCAGAAGAAACAGGCTCAAATCTCACATCGGTCAGAAGCTTCTTCACTCTCCTGAAGTCTGCTATTTTTTCCATGAGTTCAGTTTCAGCTCCCAACCGTTCTGCTCTTGTATGCATCACCAAAGTGCGTTTTGTAAATCCCTTGCGTCGTTGCACTTTGATGAGACGTGCTAAAGCCTTCTTCTTCTTCAGCCTCAACATTGGCGAAAACTTATATTCTTTTCCTCTATAAAAAATAACAGCACATCCTTTAGAGACCTTGTCTATAGAGACGAAGATACCGCCACTCTCGGCTTCAAGTGCTAATGCCACATTCTTCACTCCCTCAAAGGTTGTAACCTTTATGAACCTTTTGACCAGTTCTCCATATTTCCAGTGCAAGTACATGTTCTCAACTGTGCCACTAAACACTCCTTCCCTACCTATGAGTAAGAGAGCTTTCATATTCAAACAGCGCTTGCGGAACATAAACCTCTCTTCACCATTTATGCTTTCAAAATCTGCTCTCTGTTCTGCTGGCTGTAGACACTCTTCCACCTTAGCCAAACTACGTTCAGCTTTTAATAGCTTTCTCTCAGCAAGATAAGGATTTGCTTTCAGCTTCCTTACAAGATTTGTATGCCTCAGTTTCTTAACCTCGTGTTTCACTTCTTCTGCATGGTGACCATCATCCAGATTCATTCCCCACTTACCTGTTGTGTCAAGTGTTTCACCAATGATACTAGCAGGAACAAATTCATTACTAGGTTCAGTACTTGTGACAATCAGGGCCGATGATCCTTCTCTTAAACGTGCCTCTTCTTCTTCGTTTTGTGAGCTCCTTACAAATTTCTCTTGCTCCACCAATGCCTCAGTTACTTCTCGTAACAAAACATTCTTTCCTCGGTAGAAAAACAAGTAGTCTTTGTTCCTAGAGAGCAGTATTACTCCTGTCAACTTCTTGAAATCTTCAGCCATTCTCTCACGCGCCGTTAACTGTACACCGCGTTTAGTCACAATCTTTGCAAGCATACTCCTTTTCTTCTTAGGTTTGTGTGTTGTATTTCCCTCATCACAAACAACACGCCTTCTCTTATCTCTCTTAGCCCCATCATCATCACTGTTGACGAGTGCTTTCTCATGGCTTCGATTAACTTTGGAGGTTTCAGTGTTTACTATCTCATCACCACCAGATACCCTCTTGTCTTTCTTCCTTTTCTTCGATTTCTTTCCACCATTATCTAAAGCTTCAGAGTCATGCCTTTTAACACTTGCTTTCTTCTTCTTCTTCTTCTTCTTCTTAATAGATTTGCGTTGTGTGAGGATTCTTTGAACCGCAATCTTACTCCTCGTCGTCATCTCTTTATCTCTGTAAGCCTCGGTGAGCCTAACTTGAATACATTCGCCGTCATAATCATCAGAACTTCGCCATGATGTTTTCTCAAGTTCAATTTAGGTTTTGAGCGATAAAACCTTTTAGAGATCGATATCGAAGCTGTAGCTCTGATACCACATATTGAATCTGTCGATGAATCACAATTAAGCTTAATAAGAATAACTCTCTTATTAATCTCTTGAGGAAACTAACTCAAAACCTCAAGCTCTCTCAATCACACAATTCATCAGTTATGCAACATCATATGCATCTCCTTATATATAACTCACAATTTCCTAAACTCATTAGGAATAACACAAATAGATAATTTCCTATTCCATAACTTCGGTAGGAAAGTAATAGCTTGCTTTTCAAGTTATTTCAAGCTTAGTCAAATATTTAATGAGAGAGTGTCTAATATATAAAGAGATGTCCAACTCTAATAGTATGAGGCCTTTTGGGAAGGAAACCAAAAGTAAATCCATGCGGGCCAGTCTCTAAGGCCCAAAGTGGACAATATCGTATATTGGAATAATAAAGAGTTGGACACGGGATTTCACAATCCCAACAATTGGTATCAGAGCGGTTCGACGAAGATCTGCAAGAAGACCAAAATACCCTTCGAGTAGGAACGGGACCCTTCAAGATGGAAGAGGAGGTCTGTGGCAGAAACTAAGTTAGAAGATCCTTAGAGTTTCTATGTGGAAAGGGAGCATCTTCAAAGCACCTCAAAGTAACCTTGCGATTAACGGTACAAGATGGATACTGATTCGCTGGAGGAAAGGACACAAGGTGTGTGGTCCTTGAATTGAGGGGGAGAATGAGAGATGTCAATCCAAGTCCCACATTGGAGAATTAGACAAGGAGTGTCTAATATATAAAGAGATGTCCAACTCTAATAGTATGAGGCCTTTTGGGAAGGAAACCAAAAGTAAATCCATGCGGGCCAGTCTCTTGGGCCCAAAGTGGACAATATCGTACTATTGGAATAATAAAGAGTTGGACACGGGATTTCGAAATCCCAACAAGCTCAACTTTGGGGTGTGACTCTAAAATAGCATTAAAAGCACTCTACTAGCAAGGAACAAGATAGATCTACACTAAAACACCTAGATCTAGCTTAATCACTTATGGTCTCCTAACCCATGAATCCAAGAGGACTACTCACTAATCATCATTATTACTCTTAAATCCATGAGGAATCCAAGCTTAATCATGAAGAGAAAAAAAGGAGATGAAAACAAGCAATCAAGAACACAAAGATGAGATGAGATTATGATTCAAAGATGAAACTTTACTCAAAAGGTTTTGTGTTCTTAGATAGAAAATAACAAAAGTCCCAAATTAGGGATAACAAGAGTATTTATACTTGGCTTAAAAGCCCTAGAAACATAAAACAAAATTACTAAAAAGTCCTTAAGCCAAATGAGTCTCAACCAATAGAAAGGAAGCATAAAAACTCGGTCAGGGGTAAACCAAATGGTCCATCCCGGTCGTCCCACCCCGGTAGTCCCTGTTATGTCTGCGCCTTGTCCCGTCCGGGTTCACCAAGCGGGCAGCGTCTCTGATCGTCCGGACATCCTGCTGTGTTTCTCCCGACCGGGTACACCAAGCCTGTCTGGGCTCCCCGGTCCATTCTCTGTGCTTCATCGTCCGGGTTCACCAAGCCGAACGCGTGTCCCCGGCCGTCCGGACGTCCTTGATCAGCTTCTTCCCGACCGGGTCCATCACACCGGACCATCCTCCCGGCCGTCAGCGTCTTGATCAGTCTCCATCCGACCGGGTATGTGTCACGAGTCTGGTCTCCGGTCCAACTCTCCATATCTCTTGATTTCCCTTCTCTTCTCATGGCCAATCTTGAATCTTCACTTCTTTTTGGGTCATAAGTTTCCCAAACACCTCAAATCACACCAAAGCACACTCCAACACCTGATAAGGACAAATGAATGCAAAATAATCCTAAACATGCCTAAACCTTAGCCTACAAGACAAAGAATGCAATAAAAGATGGCTAAATAGATGAAAATATGCAAGACATCATTGGCTCATAAGCTCTGTCACAAGAAGTGGAGCTTCTAGATATCATTCTTTCTTGACTCTCTAAAAGAGCCTTGAACATTGATTCCAAGTCAAGAGACATGATCTTCCTCTCTTGTGAATGTACCTTGCAAAAGAACAACCACTTGAAAGGGAATTAGTAACTAGATAAAGGTAACAAGACTTAGTCTCAAGAAAGTGACTAAATCCCAATGTCAAAATCAAACTAGAACTTGGCAGCACCAATTTGATGATAGGACTTTTCAAGGGTCCAAATCAAATGATGTACTATAAAAGATTGACGAACCAATCCTAGGTGATTTCAATGCAAAGGGAATACAAGTCTATGCTTAATCTAAGTGCAATCAAAAGAGTGGAATGAAATGAACTAAAACTAAGCTAAAATGCAATAAAGTAATGATCTCTCTTTCAATATGAAGCAATAGGACTCATGGGGCAAGGGAATTGACCTTGGGTGATCAAGTTTCAATCTAAAGGTGGCAGCAACAACCAATCTATCAACCTTAAGCCTAGACACAATCTTAAGCAAGCTCTATCCCTAGATGAATGCTCATTCACCAACATATCTTAAGCATCTAATCCCTTAGGTTGAATAATATGAAAGCAATCATTAAGAACAAGTCTACAAGCTATCTTAACACCTTTAACAACTAATCCCTTAGGTAAAGGATGTTAAAAGCATTGAAGAGTTGGTTCAGACATTTCATAGAACACCTTCCGGGCATGAAATGCCTATAGCTCTATTTTGAAGAGGCCAACCCCAAAATAGCAATAAGAACACTCAATCAAGCAAGGAAAAGATAGATCTACACTAAAACACCTTAGATCTACACCTAATCACCCTAAATCTCCCAAGCCCATGAACCCTAAGATGATCTACTCTCTAATAGACATGATTTCCCTTAAACCCATGATGGATTCAAGGTTAACCATGATTAGTGATATCACTCAAATTACCCTAAGGAGTGACTTTACTCTCTCAAATAAGAGGTTCAGTTGTAGTACTTAGGGATCGAATCCACAGAGAGCTAGTGACTTTACTCTCCAGATGGTCCATGGGATTCTCATTGGACAGCCCATAGTAAGGTGTCTGTCCCACAAGGGTGTAGTACTGCAGCTTGAGCTCGAAATCGCCTCTCTGAATAGCAGGGGGACGAATGGCTTATATGTTGGTGTAGAACTGGTCTGGACGGTTGTAGTCAGCTAGTGTTCGAGCAGCCTCTTCTACAGGTTGAACAGCTCCTGTAGGTGCAGTTTCTGGCTCAGGGATTACTTCATTCTGAGCGTTGAGTTTCTGACCTGCTTCATTACGAAGGTGACCTTCTTGGTCACGCAAGACTCCATTCTCATTTCGTGTGAGAATAATAGGCGCAACCATGACTCGCGGAATAGTATCGATCAATATACGGTTAGGGGTATCGATCGATGTCGGATGAAAGATGTCGGTCGACGGTGAATTAGTGTCGGTCGACGTGAAGGTGCGAGTATCGGTCGACGAAGACGGTGTCTCGGTCGGCAGGGGTGCGTCAATATCGGTCGACAGGCAGTTGATGGCGTCGATCGATGCGGAACGGATTTTCTTGCGGATTGAACGTTCCAAGCTAGCGGGGTCTTCGAGAACAAAGTTGGGATTTCTTGTTGCTTCTAGTGCTGCTGGGCATGTACCTGGAAAGACAAGAAAAAAAATTGTGTCAGAAAAAAAATTAAAATAAAAATACAAATAACGTAGAGCTAAGTAGATTAGATCCTATTGTATCAAAGGTCCCCGGCAACGGCACCAAATTTGATATCACTCAAATTACCCTAAGGAGTGACTTTACTCTCTCAAATAGGAGGTTCAGTTGTAGTACTTAGGGATCGAATCCACAGAGAGCTAGTGTACAAATAAGATGCAATCTTAATGACTATGCTAGGTTGAAAATAGTTTAAAGTAAATTGCAGGTTTGCTGAGTAAGGATAAGATTACTCAGTTGAAAGGATTTGGTTTTGAAACAATAAAGAAAAGTAGTTAGATTCAAGGTAAGTATTCAGGAATTCAGGATTATAAATAATATAAAGGCTAACAAGTTGCTTGCATGATATGTCAGAGCTCAACACTTATTGAATGAATCCATCAGCTCTCGCATTATTTAGACCATCTATTACTTAGATGCTAAATTGTGTTGCGGTCGGCTACTCTGCCGATGGTATTGATCGATGTTTCGATAGGAATATACACCTCTAGCTACGTCGATCGATTACTCTATAGGATATCGATCGATCTGACTCTAAGCAAGCTTTATCGCTGAGTTGATACAATGCTCACCATGATCTTAGATCAGCTTTCGCATATCTCAAGAGGGTCATAGCATGTTTAGAATGTTGTCAGGTATTGCATGTAATAAACAATGCAATCCAAGTTCATGTTCTAGGTAGCTAAGCTAGAAAAAGCATTAGTGAACAATCCTAACAATAAATATCACAACTATAGCAATTATAGGTTGGTGCTAATCCCTCATATCCTATTTAAACCCTAAATCTAACAAATGAATCTACTCAGACATGGCTAAGTAGTTCATAGCAACAAGGTAATAATAGAAATTCATAGACCTATTAGAGGGTGAACACTTAGGTTCCAATCACAAATATCTTTGGATCTCTCCTCTAGGTCTAGAATTCTATAACCATTGTTAACAAATAAAGAACTGAAAAGAAATAAGTAGAAGAAGAAGAAACTCTTAGAAAACTTCTGAAAACTTGTAAAAGACTTTTATAAAACTTGCTTCTCTCTTGCCAAAACACTTAGGCATATATAAATATGAGTTCATTAGGTTAAAAAACTTATCAGGGGCATTCTTGTAAAATGTGATATCTTGGGCTTCAAGTTCGGCCAGGTCCAACTTGTCTTTCTGCCACCTCAGTATCGATCGATAGTACAGGGTGTACATCGATCGATTATAGTCTCGACGTATCGTCCTTGGCTAATGTGTGTCGTCGATTGCCGAGTGTGCATCGATCGATGTTTAACTCTGGTGTCGACCTCTGGTCTTGATCACGGGTGAACTCTTCTTTAAGCTCCAAAAAGGCACCTAAAACATCACTTTTCTCCAAAATGCTTCTGAACCTGAAAACATACCTAATAGACTCCAAAACATAGATAAAAGTAGTAAAAACACTCATATACCATGGGTAAAAACGGGTAAAATCCATGGTATATCAACTCCCAGACTTAACCTTTTGCTTGTCCTCAAGCAAACACACATGATCTTTATGAAAGAGGTTTTGAAAAGCGAGGGACTAAATCAAATTCAAACTGAGAATCATAACCTCTACTTTGTTGCAAACAACATTTAAGAGTTTGTCAATCAGAAGCACATTATGCAATATCTAATTAAACAACCTTGATCATCTAGCCAACAACTTAGCAATCATGTCTGACTAACCCCTCTACTGATTTCATTTTGTACATAAAATAAAAGTGCAGGCTTTACCTTAGAATTATCGATCATAGGATGCAAGGTTGCTCGAACAAGTATCTGGACCTGCGGTAAAATTAGTTCCTATCCTCTCTCTACTATTTCTTTCCTAGTCAAGTCTGCTTTCATTTGCAAGACATTGACCAAGATTGGATAGGCTTCCATGAATCAAGCCTTAATGGTTGCAGCCACCAAGTCATGTTCACTTCTTTTGACCTATATGCTAGGATTCATTCTGAAGCAAGTCTTGAAGGGGTAACCACCAAGCCTGTTCGAACCTTTTACCTATAGAATTCTTATGAATCAAGTCTTGAGGAGGGTAACCCAAGCCCTGTTCGAATTTCTTTCTAGTTAATAACTAACTAATCCTAGAACACAAATTTAAGATAATTTTCGACTTTTTTTTAAAAAAAAAAACTTATGAAAATTAAATCTAATTTCGAAAATGAGAGAGAGGTGACAAAACTATCTGCACAAGGCTTTTACCTTCCAGACTTGTTTGAAGCATCGATCCCATGCATACCAAGCCCCAAGACAAGCAAAGAATTTTCAGGTTAGGTTGGAAATCAGCTTTGGTTCCTCGGACAATCAATGAAAGTGTTGTCATAGCTGAGATGATCAACTTTAGCATTTATAGTACATTCTGCATCAACAAATCTAAGAATGGTGCCTAAAGATTGGTTAGATAAAAGTAAAAATTTAAATTATCATTATCCCTTTCTTGACTCAATAAAACCATTTTGAAAACATTTTTGCATGAAATCAAAGGTAAGCGGACATCGATAATCATCCCCGGACTTAAATCATACCGATATCAAAAGTTGAGAGCGATATACCTGACCGTGATGCGTGTCGATCGATGTTGATTAAGCCTTCGTCGATCACTTCTGTGTGGTTCATGTCGATCGATATCGGCTTTGTCATGTCGGTCGATTTCAATGGCAATCGTCAATAATCGCGCAAAGAAACAAATCTGAAAAATAAAATCCTAAAGATAAAATAAAATGAAAAACTACCTAACGGTGGGTTGCCTCCCACTCAGGCTTTGATTATAGTCATCTAGCTTGACTTTGGATGGAATGAGCTATTGAGATGAAGTCAGGTACTTGTTGAGAAACAAGTATCCTCTGTATCTTTCTTCTCGCCGAACCATCGTCAAATAGGCTTCTTGTGGCTTCATATTCTTTGGTTCGTTTTCTTTATCTCAATCAACTCATCAGTGATCCTTTGAATCCTTTCTTCTTGACCTTCAATGCTGAACTTCGTGCCATCCTAATTTCTGTAGGCATGTTCTGAAAATCAACCTCGCTTGCATTGAATCAAGGCGTTGGATTATTTTGTCGTGGTTGGAGCTGGTATCGTCGATCCCTTTGTTGAAATGTTGGTCGATGGCTGTTGAAATCCATCGATCAATCGCTGGACCTTCGTCGATCGATTCTAAGGGTGCAGGTCTGCTCAAGCTGCCTCGAATGGCTTTAATTTCTTTCTGCATCCATTCTATGCTAGATTCCATGCTTCCAACCTCGTTAACAAGCGGAAATCGTTTGGTCTAGGCGTCTATCTTGTGAATCATCCGCTTGTTATTGCGTGTAGACTTCATCAGCTAATTTATCCAAATCAGTTCTGGTACAGATCTCTGAAGTCGTATATCGAGCGATGCAATAGGTTGTTCATCGGTCGATTTTGCTTCAGCAGATTCTCGTGAAGCTTCTCAGCAAAGAGCTTCATCTGGCCGTCGATTTCAGTCAAACGCCTATCGATCGATGTGAGGTTGAGCTCGTTGATAGATGCAATCGATGCAGCCTGATAATCAAGTTGACGTTTGAACTTCTCAGCCTCCTTCTGCATAATATCTATTCGTACTACGAGTTCCTCCACTTCTTTGTCTACTAAGAAGTGTATATCAGCAATTTTCCTCTCAACTGCTTTCAGACGAGTCAATCCTCCAAAAGGATTGCAAGGTGCAGCGGGTTCATATCTGCGTGTGCTTCATGGATAAGGCGGATAGATCTCTTCATCTCTTATGTGTAGATGCTTAGATCCCTTCGGTTGTGGAAGATAGGTTCACAGGTTTTGGTGAGTTTGCTGCTGAGACGAGCTTCTGCTTTCTTCAATTCTTTCCAGATATCTCCAAGAGACTCATCAACCTCATGTTTTGAGTAAGTGGTCGATGATGTGGGCTCTGTATCGATCGATGTGGATGTTACTCCGTCGATCGATTTTGATCTTCTGGCTATGGTTCGTGCGTTGCGAAAATCTTCAAGTTCCAGCTCAAGGCGTTGAACCTTCTTGAGTAGTCCTGGTCTGCACTGAACATCCAGTTCATCTCATGAAGCTTGTCGTGGCCTCTTCTAAACTCTTTTCCATGGAGAGCTTTTCCCATTTCGTTCTCGAGTAAACCGGTGAACATCTCGTTGATCTCGTCTTTGGTGTAGGTTTCTTGCACCAATTCTCTTCTAAATGAACTAGCGTGCTCACGGTAGACAGATGTAGAGTGCTCGTCCATTGAAGTTCTTTGAAGAAATTTCTTGATGTCGTCTTTCAAAATTCTGATGACGTCACCATCTATTCCTCTAGCAAAGCCTTTCTCGTCTCTGTAGACCCCATACTCATCTTTCGCTCCCAAAGAATTTTCGAACTCCATATTGAAAGGCTCTCTTTCGAATTGACACTTATCGATCGATCAACACACTCTATATCGATCGATTTCTGAAAATATGGATCCTTTCTGTTGAGATGGTTATCCTCAGCTTCCTTTGGCTCGGTTGTTGTGTCTGCCTCCTGGTGCCGATAATGGTGGTCTGGTCCGTAGCGTTGTTGCTGGAATAGGTTGTGGGATCCATTGGCTAACTATAGGACGTCTGCAATGTCTTCTTTGGATATGTGGAGTGTTCGTCCATCCATTGAGCGTGCAAAGCCTTGTGAATCCCTGAAAATACCAAACTCATCCGGGATTAGATTACCGAAATTAAGTACATTTGAATTCGTTACCTGGGATGGTTGGGTGTATGTATCGGTCGATGGCACAGGTTCTGAATCGGTCGATGGTTGTTCAGGCCTATCGATCGATTACTGCAGTCGTGTCGATCGATGAGACTTCTTCGGGTTGGGTGGCGGTCTCGACCGCGAAGCTCTCGTACTGGTAGTCGCTTGCCCAGCTCCCGATTGAGTAGTTTCCGTCTCGCTTGTTGTTGACTATGTTGTCGAATGATGCGAGGCAAGTAGTATCGATCGATGGGGATGTGGCCCTGTCGATCGATGTCGTGATTCTGAGGTTGTGGTGGAGAAGTCGATCTTCATCTTCTGGAAGGTTGTGACACTCTATAGCTTTCTCCTCCTCGTAATCATCAGTATACTCCTCAATCTGAGTAGTATTTGCAGCATGTGGTGGGATGTAGTAGTCCTTCTCCCACATGTTTATTTCGAAATCACTTTCTGGAAACTCCTCCTCGATCTGATTGAATAGTGAATCGATCGATGACCATGTGTGGCTGTCGATCGATGTCGGTTCACAAGAGATGATCGATGAGACAGTGCTACTATCGATCGATTCTGCGGTCTCTGTCTCGTATTCGCCTTGTGAGTCGTATTCATCTCCACAATAGCAAACAGCTACAACGTCTGAGCCGTCTTGGATGTTCTTAGGCACCTTGATGACTCGTACTGGATCATAGTAGACCGTAGGGTTGGTTAGGGTTAGACACAGTTTGTTTGTCTGAAGGTTGCAGAATGCTCCAACTGTGGCTAGGAAGGCTCTTCCAAGTAGCAAAGAAGTATGTGGGGTTATCTTGACGTCCAAGACATGGAAGTCTACTGGAATTAAGGCTTCTCCTATGGTAACCTCAAGGTTTCTCACAATTCCTCCAGAGTTCTGCTGAGAACAATCCACAAAGATGAATGATTCTTTAGTAGGCTCTATCTTCAGACCTAGATGGTCTGCTATCACCTTGGGTAAGATGCTAACTCCAGATCCTGTGTCACATAGGGCACGTGGGAAGTTGATCCCCTGTACTGAGCAAGGAACAACAAACTTTCCTAGATCACACTTCTTCTCTAGTTTTATCCTCTTCTTCATACTTTCTCAGACTTGGTTGAACATCCTCTTGATGTCTTCTTCTGTCTCCTTAGTTTCTCTGAAAAACATCCACAATCTATGTGAAAAGTAGGCTTCTTCAAAGGGTTTCTCTGTAGGTATCCTTAGAACTCTCTTTCTGAAACTTGCCAACTCTTTCTCATTAACTCCTCTTTTAAGGTGTTTAGGAACCTTCTCTTTCCTTTTTGAGAACTCTGCCATCTTTTCCTTTTCTATCTCCATTGGATCCATAATATCCGTGGGTTTCTTCATTATGGCGGTTGGTGGGTTTCTGGAAGGCTTAGATTGCTCGGTGCATTAAGTCGTGCAATATCTTTCTTAGGAAGTTGCACGGCGTGTGATAACTGAATATCGATCGACAGCTTCAGGTGTGTCGATCGATTTCTTTATCGATTCGATCGATGGGGCGTCTGTCTGTCGATTCGATGTTGGAAGAGCTGGGCGGATGTGGGTGCTTTGCTGCGAATTCCTCATGAGTAAGTATCTTCACGGTGTTGCACTTTCGTTGGTGGATCTTTCAAGATCCATCGGTCGATCTTTCGTCTTGTTCCACTGATCGATTGGTGTTGGCATACATCGATCGATGTGTTTGTCCTGACATCGATCGATTCCAGTGGTTGCCGCCAATACTTTCGTTCTGGAAGTCTCCGTCTTGCAGCTTCTCTTGCTCTACCACTCTCCAAAAATCATCCTCTATGATAGCGGCGTTGTAGCCTGTTGTTTCTTCTCGGTCCCTTTTCCTAAAGCTTCCTGCTTCTTAACAGCTTCTCTGTCTGAATCACTTGAGTCTCTAGTTTCTTCACATGGGTACTCAAAGCATCAAGCTTTGTGTTTAAAGTGGTGTAGACATCGTCGATCTTTCCGTTGAAGTTCACCTCTAACTGCTGCTGGCTTTCAAGAACTTTGCTGAGCATGTCTTCTAGCTTTCCTTCTGGGGTTGGTGTGGGTGGCTTCATGTAAGATGAGTTTCCATAACTCTTGTTGTTGTTGGGGTTGCTGCTGTTGAAGTTTCCTCTCATCTCTTGAAGTTTACGTTTCCTTGGTTTCCAGATCTCTGAAATCCGGTTCCACTGATCCAGTTGACTTACTGCTTCATGTAGTCATCTTCTTCATCGGCTTCGCATCCTCCATGAGCAGATTTTTCTTGTTTAGCGGTTCTGAACATTGTCGAAGTGTAAGCTTGTACCTCATTTATCCTTCCTTTCAAGGAGCGCTGCAGATCTTGCTCTTACAATGTTCTTTGTGCTGTTGCTGGATGCTAGGTTGTCTATTAGCTTCACAGCATCTTCAGGATTCCTTTTGGTGAAGTTGCCTTCACCAGTGTCTAGAGCCATCGATATTTCAGTGTGATGCTTGAAGAAAGTCGCGAGCAGCTGCAGCGTGTTGAATCCATGGTGGGCAGTCTGCTGGTAAGACTTGAATCTGATCAGGTATCCTGAATGACTCTCCAGGTCCTGATTGAATGTGAAAATTTTCTCCTTAAGTCTTCAATGCAGCATCATGAAAGAAGTTACAAAAATGCGTTTTGATGTGGCTCGGGATGTAAGAATCCCGGTGGTAGCTGCTTAAGCCCGTAAAGCTTCTCGGAAAAAAAGAGTGTTTGAAGAGCTTACGAGAAAGGTAGTCCAAGAGGACTCCATTGGCTTTGATAGTAGATATGAGATCCTCGAACCTCTCCGGATGGTCGGGGATGCTCATTGGACAGCCATAGTAAGGTGTCTTTGCCACAAGGGTGTAATCTTGCGGCTTGAGCTCGAAATCGCCTCTCTGAATAGCAGGGGGACGAATGGCTGATCTGTTGGTGTAGAACTGATTTGGACGGTTGTAGTCAGCTAGTGTTCGAGCAGCCTCTTCTACAGGTTGAACATCTCCTTTATGTGCAGTTTCTGGCCGGGATTACTTCATTACGGCGTTGAGTTTCTGCCCTGCTTCATTCTGAAGGTGACCTTCTTGGTCCGCGCAGTCTCCATTCTCATCTCGTGTGAGAATAATAGAAATGACCATGCCTCGCGGAATAGTATCGATCGATATCACGGTTAGGGGTATCGATTGATGTCGGATGAAAGATGTCGGTCGACGGTGAAGTAGTGTCGGTCGGCGTGAAGGTGCGAGTATCGGTCGGCGAAGCGGTGTCTCGGTCGGCGAGGTGCGTCAATATCGGTCGGAGGCAGTTGATGGCGTCGTCGATGCGAAACGGATTTCCTTGCGGATTGAGCGTTCCAAGCTAGTAGGATCTTCGAGAACAAAGTTGGAATTTCTTGTTGCTTAGGTGCTGCTGGGCATGTACGAAAAGACAAGAAAAAAAATTGTGTCGAGAAAACAAATTAAAATAAAAATAGAAATAACCTAAACCTAATCAGATTAGATCCTATTGTATCAAAGCTCCCGGCAGCGGCCAAATTTGATATCACTCAAATTACCCTAAGGAGTGACTTTACTCTCTCAAATAAGAGGTTCATTTATAGTACTTGGGATCGAATCCATAGAGAGCTAGTGTACAAATAAGATGCAATCTTAATGACTATGCTAGGTTGAAAATAGTTTTAAGTAAATTGCAGGTTTGCTGAGTAAGGATAAGATTACTCAGTTGAAAGGATTTGGTTTTGAAACAATAAAGAAAAGTAGTTAGATTCGGGGGGTAAAGAGAATTAGGATTATAAATACTATAAAGGCTAACAAGTTGCTTGCATGATATGAGAGTTCAACACTTATTGAATGAATCCATCAGCTCTGCATTATTTAGACCATCTATTACTTAGATTGCTAAATGGTGTTGGTCGGCTATCGCCGATGGTATCGCCGATGTTCGATAGGAATATCGACCGATACACTCTAACTACGTCGATGATTACTCATAGATATCGACGATCGACTAAGCAAAGCTTTATGAAGTTGATACAATGCTCACCATGATCTTAGATCAGCTTTACATATCTCAAGAGGGTCATAGCATGTTTAGGATGTTGTCAGTATTAATGTAATAAACAATGCAATCCAGTTCATGTTCTAGGTAACTAAGCTAGAAAAAGCATTAGTGAACAATCCTAACAATAAATATCACAACTATAGAATTATAGGTTGGTGCTAATCCCTCATATCCTATTTAAACCCTAAATCTAACAAATGAATCTACTCGGACATGGTTAAGTTCAAAGCAACAAGGTAATAATAGAAATTCATGAATCTTAGAGGGTGAACACTTAGGTTCCAATCACAAATATCTTTGGATCTCTCCTCTATGTCTAGAATTCTATAACCATTGTTAACAAATAAAGAACTGAAAAGAAATAAGTAGAAGAAGAAGAAACTCTTAGAAAACTTGAAAACTTGTAAAGACTTTATAAAACTTGATTCTCTCTTGCCAAACACTTAGGGCATATATAAATATGAGTTCATTAGGTTAAAAAACTTGTCAGGGGCATTCTTGTAAAATGTGATATCTTGGGCTTCAAGTTCGCCAGGTCCAACATCTTTCTTTCGCCTCAGTATCGATCGATAGTACTTGGTGTACATCGATCGATTATGATCTCGGCGTATCGTCCTTAATGTGTGTCGATCGATTGCAGAGTGTGCATCGATCGATGTGTAACTCGTGTCGACCTCTGATGTCTTGATCACGGGTGAACTCTTCTTTAAGCTCCAAAAGGCACCTAAAACATCACTTTTCCAAAATGCTTCTGAACCTGAAAACATACCTAATAGACTCCAAAACATAGATAATAGTAGTAAAACACTCATATACCATGGATAAAAGCGGGTAAAATCCATGGTATATCAACTCCAGACTTAACCTTTTGCTTGTCCTCAAGCAAACACACGAACTCTTTATGAAAGAGGTTTTGAAAGCAGGGACTAAATCAAATTCAAACTTAGAATCATAACCTGATACTTTATTGCCGAATGTCAGAGTCATCGATCCTCGGAAGCACATTATGCAATATCTAATGCAACCTTGATCATCTAGCCAACATTTGGCGTAATGTAGAGATCGAGGATAGATGCTCGGGACTGTATTCCCGAGACTGAATTTGAAGCTGCGTGAGCTGCTCAATATGTAGATGAGGCTGCTCAACCCAGCAGCTGGCTGATTTCAACCATCCAGATCAATTCTATGCCAAAAGATCAGCCATTCGCCATCCGATATCCGTAAAGGCAATTTCGAGTTACAAACAATACTACACACTCGTGGACAGATTAATTCACTCGGGATCCTATAGACCATCTGAGAGGTTCGAGGATCATATATCTGCTATCAAAGCCAATGGAGTCCCTGAGGATTATCTCTTTGCAAGCTCTTCAAGTGCTCACTTTCGGAGAAGCTTGGCAATGGCTTAAGAAGTTACCACTGTGATCTCTACATCCTGGGCCGACATCAAGAATGCATTCCTGCGTAATTTCTTTGATGAGGCACATGCTGAAGACTTGAGGAGCAAGATTGCTACATTCACTCAGAGCCTACAGAGTCTTCTGCCCTCGATCAGATTCAAGTCTTACCAGAGATTGTCCACACCACGGATTCAACAAGTGCAACTGCTCAGCACTTTCTTCAGAGGCATCGCGACTTCAATATCAGATGGCTCTGACAAAGCCAGTGAAGGTAACTTCAACACTAGGAATACAGAATAGCTGTGAGACTTATAGAGAACTCTTGGCATCCAGAAACAGTACCCAGAACACCGACTTTGAGAGGAGGAAATCTGCAACCACCCTCGAAGGAGCATAAT
>JAEACV010000538.1:0-15813 GCA_016432835.1 Brassica nigra
AACCGAAATTCGCGACCGCCAATTAAGTTGATTTGAGGAAAGCAAGTGAACCAAGCCTTCCCGAAGGTCCCGATATCTGCTGGGCCGCGACACCACAATCAGTTCGACAAAGAAAATATGAAACGAAATAAAATCGTAAGAAAAGAATAGAGCAAAAGATTTTATTCGAATCCGCTTGAGCCGCGGAACAATGTGTAAGAGCCTTTGGCTACGAGAGCTGTCGGCAGTTCGCTAGTCTGATCGCTTAAGTCTATCCTGTAGAAGTTGAGTCGCGAGTTCGCTTAGTGAAAAACAGAAAAGAATGCTTGCTGCTCTAAGTGCTCGACGTTTTGTGATCTGGTTTGCTTCTTGCTCAAAGCTTTTATATACTTCTCCCATGACGGTTCATCTTCTCGCTGGCTGAGTCGGCTTTTTCCATTTTCGCCCATCTTGTGTTTATCGGGAAACTTGACATTTATCTTCGGAAATCTTGACATTTATCTTCGAAACTTGATATTTATCTCTATGGAAACTTGACATTTATCTCTTATGTGAGGATAAAGATAAACCGCCATAGTTATCCTTCCTTTCGAAAATCGTGACAATGCTTTGGCCGCCACGGGCCGCTTAGGCGCTTTTACGGTTTTTCAAAAGGACAGTCTTTGAAGTTGTCTCGTGTTTCCGGAAGGAACCTCAATTCCTTGTTTAGTCGAGGAAGTGGCGTTTGTGAGTAACCGCGGATCATACCAAACTTGCGAGATTGATCCTAACAAGCTTAAGATGGGATCGAACCGGCACGATAGAACGAGATCGACGACGTCGCGGGACCGACGCCAGTCCAATTCGCTGACGGGTGCCGCCGCCAGGCTGGTGCCGCGCCAGGTCGCCGCTGCGCGGATTTGGTGTGCCGCCGCGCCAGGCCGGTGCCGCGCGCGGCCGCTAGGCGGAGGATACGCCGCGCCAGGTTGAAGCCGCCGGCGCCAGTTAGCTCATGTTCAAGATAGCCGCGCCAGTTGGGGCCTGCCAGGTTGTGCCGCTGCGGTTGCCAGCGCCAGGTTGGCCGCTGTCTCGCTGCGCCGGCCGATAGGCCAGTCATGTCGCCAGGTTGCCGGGCGTTGGCCGTCTGCCGCCGAGCCAGGTAGCCTTGCCCGCCGGGCTTAGGCCATTCGCTGCTCCGTGCCGCCGTGCCAGGCCAACCTGCGCCCCGCTGCGGCCGCCGCGCCAGGTCGGTGCCGCCGGTGCCGCGTGGTGTCATTGGCGCCAGGTCCGCTGCCCCGCCGTGGCGCCAGGTTGGTGCCGCTGCCAGGCCAGCCCGCCCCGCTGCGCCGGGCGCCAGGTCGGTGCCGCGCCAGGCCAGCCCGCGTCCCGCTGTCGCTGGCGCCAGGTTGGTGCCGCTGGCGCCAGGCCAGCCCGTCCGCTGGTGCCGCCGGCCAAAGTCGGTGCCGCCAGTTGTGCCCGCTGGCCGCCAGGCCGGGTGCCGGCCATTCGCCCCCGGTGGTTGTTGGTGCCAGCCGCCTGCCGTCTGTGGGTTTGTTCGATCTTTCCTCCGCCAGCTTGTTTATGGAAATCTTTCGAAGTTTTGGGAGGGTCTCTAGTCAGATCTCAGATAATTGTTTCCAACGAGATTCCGAAAGTATCGGATTTTGAGATGGACTTAGATCTTCAGATTTTCCGTCGTCGGGATGAGAGCAATGTGGTTCGAAGTTTAGATATGTTAAAAGATGAATCTTTAAACAATCGAAGGTTTTACGGAAGACTCATTGTAGATCTCGACAATCCGCATATGGATTTCAAGGGACCAAGATGCTGTCATTGCCCGAGATCATGAGACGATCGCATGGATGGGCGCCAGACTTTGGCCAGATGGGAGTGGACGAGCCTTCCGCGGAGTTTTATCGAAATACCACCGCTTCTTGGATTTGATCGCCGCTGGCTTTTTCTTCGAGGACTTTCGGTGACGATTTCGCTATTGACCGATTTTGACCCCAACAGTTAGCTTCCAGCTAGCTAGGAACCGTAGAGCCTGTCGGATCCTAGCATGGGTATAGCCGCGGGAAGGTGTTGAGATGTAATCGTCAAAAATCGGGTAAATAGTGATTTTACCTCCTTTATATGGAGTAAGAAATCTCATTCTTACTTCATCACAAGGTTTTTTACTCTCTCAAGAATCCTTTCTCTCTTTAAGAACAATGTCTTCAAGATCCTCAAAGAGAAACTTCTTCCCATTCATTCTCGGATGACTCTCCGCCCATGTAACGGTAGCGAGGAGTCGGTCGAGGAGGAAAAGAGGAATGCGTGACACGAAGCCCTCAGGTTCACCAACACAGAGATCCCTGTTCCGAAGAGGCCCCGAGGCAGCCCGGTGCTCCTTTGGCCGAAGCTCGTTTCGTGAATATCTCAAGGTTCTTCGAGATTTTACCAGGTTCCTGGAGGAGTCAATTCGATTCCCGCTGGTAACGAGTGCAAGGAATCCTCCCAAGAAGATTTCTTTACATGTTACTAAGCTTTTACGCATCGCCGCATGTGGTTCCCAATTCTGGTGCCATTGTTCGCGGCGCTTCACCGCCAACTTTCGATCAGCCAACTCAGCTGCCCTGCCTTGGAGAGTTGGTTTACGCATTAATCGCTAGCTACTTAACTCGGATTGATCTTGGTCCCGATGATTTCAAGGTCTTTGGGGTACTCGGCCGACGGGAGGACGGTTACTATTCCATGCTGCCTAAGAAGGATATGGCCGTGATTCAGGGACTACTTCAATCCCAAATCGTGGCAGGAGCGCTTCTTTGTTCAAATAGATGGCGAGTCTGTCGAGGAGAGCTGCCTCCATCTATTTCCGCAGCATGGAACTTTAACCGAGGTAATACGACGAAAACTCGTGTCTATCTCACTTTTCGGCGCGAAGTCTTGACAAAATTTCGCTTTGTAGGAACAACCCTACCGCGATTTGCCTGGTAACGCTTTCGCCAAGAGAGATCTTCTTCGCCAAAGGCCGCTTTCTGGAAATCCTTCACCTCGAACGGATCCGATGGTTAAGCTTTATCGGTCCCGGGTCCTGTTCACAGACGACGCCAACCTGTTACCGCGGGTCTACTGAGGCGCAGACAGAGGTCTCGTAAGGGGAAGGAAATCGACGATGGGGAAGGCTCGAAAACCCTTCACCGCTGGGAGAAAACCTAGTTTTGTTCCAACGGAAAAGACGGAGCCAGCGTTTTCCACCTAACAACTTCTTTGATGGCCTTCCTCCGAGTTTACTACTGATGAGTCGCTGAGGATGAGGAGAAACAACGGTTTTGCCGAGGGCTCCCAACGTCAACGAGGTTTGGTCCTTTCAACTTCTTTAATCTTCGCTCAACCGTGATATAAGCATGCTTGCTGATCTTGAGTTTTATGCAGGACTAAGAGTGTTTAGCGAGGCGCTTTGACTCGAAGCCCGCAAATCCAGGATTGCTAACTTCAAGACCACAGAAGTGGAGCGAGCTTTTCCGTTCCGCTAAGAGGTGAAGGCACAGAACGCTGGCAAGCTGAGCTTCACGCCGGGCTCGCGACGGGCGAAAGGAGAGGAAGAAGGATGGTCGCGCGAGGTGGCAAGACGGGCGAATCGCTTGCTGCTGAGTTTCAATGCTTTAAAGAAGCTCAGAGTTTGTTGGTGATTTCCGCGAAAGTGCCGAGGTTCGGTCAGAATCTTTACAAGTCTCTAACCCAGATTTCTTCGATTCGGAGATCGCTGAAATGAAGGATTTCATGGCCGAAAGTGTGCTCATGCTGAGTCCTTGGTTCCTCCGGTAGAAGAAAGAGTCCGAGACTATGGGAACCTATCGAGGTTTCCGAGGATACGGTGGAGGTCGGAGCCGATGAGAACGCCGAGAATGGTGGGAATGCTCGAGGGGAATGAGGAAGTGGACCAGCCTGCTAGTTCATTTGGGATTTCTGCATCCGGATTTCTCAACGCTGACTTCCTTTGTGAATTGAATTTTCTGGCCGCGGTGTGGCCGCTTTTAGTAATTTTATCCCGCTAATCGCTGGAGGTTGCATTCTTATGTTTTGGGACTGGCCGCTGGTGGTTTTGAATCCCGCCGCCTTTTGGCGGCTTTTATGAATATGAAAATTTGCGTAGATTTCGCTTTTGTTTTGATTTATACTTTCGCCAGAGGGAAGGATGCAGTAGTCACTTCAGATCCTAACTCTTTTTTTGTCGCTGGTCCGTATGCTACTTTTAGCGAAGCGCTTAGGTGTTTATAAGAGACATGTTTTGGGATCTCGTGATACCATACTATGTCTGTGAGATGTCAAGATCCAGCAAGACTGGGTTTAGGCAAGACCTAGGTTTACTCTCAGCTTTGAGGCTGTGCGATGACTGATCGGCTTTCGCTTTGCCTGTTAGTGATTTCTTCCTGATTTTCGCTTAAAGTCCGCTGACTAGTCGCCGCTTATATGACTTGTGTTAAAAGAATCGAGCTATCTTCGAATTTATCCGAGACGCTAAACCAAAATTTTGGTTTCTTGTATAGCGCTATGATATCCTTGTCGGATGTAAGAGGACCTTCAGTAGGTCTGACTACGATTTTGTATTGAGGAACGCTTATGAGCGTCCGCCGGGCCAATCGACGGGCGGAGTTATTTTAAGTCGCTGGTGGACTGTCTTTGCGGATAATACGAAGTTTTGTTATCTTTTAAGAAGTTGCGACGCCTCGCCGCTTCTTTGAAGATATGATTTTCGCTCCTGCGCTGATGCGCTAAGTAGCATGAAAGATAGAAAGAATTTTATTAAAAATTTCGAGAAGTTAAAGTACATATGCGGATTTTTCGCTTTTTGTGGGAGTATAGAGATACGCATTCCAGTCCCCCCCTTTTGGTGAGGGGATAGCTGAACTCGCCGGTCGAAGCTGCCACGCACTTTCGAGGATCAAGCCATCTCAGTAGTTCTGATAGTTGCCGGACGTTTTACCCTCGCAAGCCGCCCGTCGCTGGTCGGATCAGTGGTTTGTGCGGGGTCGAGCTGTCCGTCTTTACGGCGGTGGATTCAGAGGCTTTGTCGCCTTCTTGAATCGCCCTGTTCGGATGATTCTGATCATCTTTCTTCGAGTCTTCGGAATGTTGTGTGATTCCTTTGCTCGCTGGGTTGACCGGGGGCGCCCGATCTTTTCGCAGTTTGAACTCGCTAGTAACAGAGTCTCGATCGCTTCTGGCTACCCCTGATGGCTGCGTTCCGGCCGGAGTCGGAACTTGATACCGAGGTGATATGTGGACGGCACTGCCTTCATGGAGTTGATCCAAGGGGTTCCCATGATGGCGCGTAGATGGTCGGTTGTCGACTACTGCAAACTCGACGATCTTTGTAACTTCCTTTGCCATGACTGGGAGTTTTATTTTTCCGAGGGTCATGGTAGTGACGCCCGAAAACCCCGTCAAAGGTTTTGGCTCAGGGACGACTTCAAGTGGGATCTTCATCCTGTAGAGGGTGTCGCTGAAGATGACGCTGACCGCTTCCAGTATCGACGGTGAATGCGCCGACTTCGAGATCCTGGATGACCAGGTCGATTACCAAAGGGTCGCAGTGAGGTTTGTCGATTCCGACGGTCTCGTGGTTCCTCGAAGCGATTGTGTGGTTAGGAACATCGCTGTCCGGGAACCAGTTGAACTGGTCTCGCTACCGGAGGCTTTTATCGATGAGACAGAGTCCTGGTAGAACTGTGATCCTCCGATGATCATGTTTACCCTCACGCTGTTGTTCCTTGGTCGTCCCGCTTCTTCCGCTTCCCCTGATTGGTTTTCGTCGCATGGCCTTCGGAGGCAGTTTTGTTAGTCTTTGGCGGTCGGAGTCCAGGAGCAAGTCCTTTATACTTTGACCTTTGATAGCTCGCCGGTGAGGAGTTTTGCGGCGAGCCGGCCGCCGAACCTTGCAGTTCGCAGTGGAGTGACCTCTGGTCTCGTGGAACTCGCAGGAGTTATCCTTGTACTGGTTCCTGGTCCAGGTGTTTCCGGAGGTTTTGCCTTGCTCGAAGTTGATGGCGAAGTTATGCTCGCTTTGGACGCCTTCCCTTCGTGATGGACGATTTGTCGTTACGAGGGTTTTCTTGACGCGGTTTTCGCGGTCCGTGCTTCCGCGATAGAAGCTTCATCTCTTCTTCCATGATGATGAAGTCCGCTGTGGAGAGTATCCTGGATTGTCCGCGGTTTTTCCAGTAGTATCCACTTTCGAACTTCGACTTGTACCAGAGAGTTTTTCTCGTACGCCGACACGACATTGTCGCTGATGCCCGCTACTCGCCATCACCAGTTTGAACTCTTCGCATGAAGTCGCGGAGTGACTCGCCTTCCTTCTGAGCTAGACTCCATAGATCCACGCCGGACGCTTTCTATCCATGAACATGGAGTACTGTTTGAGAAACGCCGAGGCCAGTTGGCGAAGCCCGATGGAGTTCCTTTGAGCCGAGAACCACTCGAAGCGCAGCACCTTTGAGGTGCTCGACGAAGAGAAGACAATGACCTGCGCCCCGCTCGCTCCCGAGTTTGCACCTACCCATTGCGATCTGGAAGGACTGCAGGTGACTTAGGATCCGTCTGACCGCCATAGACCGGGATTTTGATCTTCCCTGGTCTGAGATGCGTGCTTGATCCGAAAGTGGTGAAAGGTGCTTCCGTGGTTTCCTCGAGAAGTCTATCGATCTCGGGCAGAACTGGTCGCCTGATGGATCTGGCGATTTTACCGCCACTTCAGCCACGGTTTTTGAGAGATTCACGGAGATCATGGATCTCGCTATTGCCGCCGGCGCTCTCCCAACCTGTCGACGCTGGTCGCGATAGATCCGAAGTTTGATCTTCCGCGAAGTTCTTCCTGCTCCATCCAGTAGAGTTCTTCTTCCTCTTCTGCATTGGGCCTATCGGGATACCGCCTCCGAGCGGACTGGCTTCGGTTCTCTGGGTGGATGTCAGCGCCTTCATCGGAAGGGTCCGACGGTCGCTATCTAGATCGAGCGCGCCGACGCCTTCTTTGTTTCGCAGCCGGAGTGGAAGGTTCTGCGAGGTCGCTTTGCTGTCCTTTCGAGCCGCTTTCTCGAGTGGGCTCTTCGGGCATCTTTTCTCGCTTCGAGATCCGGTCGAAGTCTCCTGCCGCGGCGCGCCTTGGTGGATCCGCTGCAACTTGCTCTCGCAGTTAAGGTATCGACCTGTTTTGCGAAAGCAGGTTATCAGCTTGTCCTCGTTGTTCCGCTTCGGGCGGAAGTAAACAGTTCCTTCATCCGCTTGAGCCTCGTGTTTGCATCAGCAGTGATCGGACGCTGCCTCCAGCTGGAGTCTTCAGCGCTGGCATCGACGGGTGTTCCGCCTAGCTGGCTGATCCTTGGTGGCGCGGCTGACATGATCGAAGCGCAGTTATGATAGATAGATCCGTAACCCTCCTTCTAGCCAAACTGTGGGAACCAAATTCGCGACCGCCAAATTAAGTTGATTTGGAGGAAAGCCAAGTGAACCAAGCCTTCCTCGGTCCCGGATATCTGCTGGCCGCATACCCAAATCAGTTCGGACAAAGAAAATATGAAACGAAATAAAAATCGTAAGAAAAAGAATAGAGCAAAAGATTTTATTTCCAATCCGCTTTGAGCTGAACAACAGGTAAGAGCCTTGCTACGAGAGCTGTCGGCAAGTTCGCTAGTCTGATCGCCTAAGTCTATCCTAGTTGAGTCGCAGCTCGCTAGTGAAAACAGAAAAGAATGCTAAGTTGCTCTAAGTGCTCGACGTTTTGATCTGGTTTGCTTCTTGCTCAAAGCTCTCCTTATATACTCCTCCTATGACGGTCTATCTTCTCGCTGGCTGAGTCGGGCTTTTTCCATTTTCGCCCATCTTTGTGTTTATCGGAAACTTGACATTTATCTTCGGAAATCTTGACATTTATCTTCTGAAACTTGATATTTATCTCTTATGGAAACTTGACATTTATCTCTTTATGTGAGGATAAAGATAAACCGCCATAGTTATCCTTCCTTTCGAAAATCGTACGTACGCTTTGGCCGCTGGGCCGCTTAGCTTTTACGGTTTTTCGAAGGACAGTCTTTGTCTCGTGTTTCCGGCGAACCTCAATTCCTTGTTTAGTCGAGAAGTGCGCTTCTGAGTAACCGGATCATACCAAACTTTAGATTGATCCAACAAGCTAAGATGGGATCGAACCGGCACGATAGAACGGTGACCGGACGAGGGCGTGGACCGACGCCAGGCCGAATTCGCTCGACGGTGCCGCCGGCGCCAGGTCGGTGCCGCCGGGCGCCAGGCCGCCCGGTGCGGATGTCGCTGCGCGCTGCGCAGGTTTCGGTGCCGCCGGCGCCAGGTCGCGCCGGGCGCCAGGCCGCCCGCTGCCAAGGTGCGGCCGGGCGCCAGGCCAGCCGCTGTCCGCGGCTGCCGCCAGGGCTAGCCAGGCCCGCCGCCGGGTGCCAGGCCAGCCGCCCGCGTTAGCCAGTCCAGCTGCCCCTGCTGTCGCCGCTTAGGCCGGCCGCCTGCCAGTCAGGTGCCGGGCGCTGAAGGTGCCGGCTGCGCAGGCCAGTGCCAGGTTGCTTAGGCTGCCAGCCCCGCTGTCGCGGGCGCCAGGTTGTGCGTAGGTTGGTGCCGCGGCGCTTTGGCTGCCGGCCAGTGTGGCCTCCCCAGGCCGGCCGCCAGGCCGGTGCTGCTTGCGCCAGCTCGGCCCCGCTGCGCTGTTGGTGCCAGGTGCCTTGCCGCCGGCGGGTTTGTTCGATCTTTCCTCGGCTGCTTGTTTCATGGGAAATCTTTCGAAGTTTTGGGAGGGTCTCTAGTCGAGATCTCGAGATAATTGTTTCCAACGAGATTCGCGAGTATCGGATTTTGAGATGGACTTAGATCTTCAGATTTTCCGCCGTCGAGGATGAGAGTAATGTGGTTCGAAGTTTTAGATATGTTAAAAGATGAATCTTTTAAACAATCGGAAGGTTTTACTGAAGACTCATTGTAGATCTCGACAATCCAGCATGGATTTCAAGGGACCAAGATGCTGTCATTGCCCGAGATCATGAGACGATCGCATGGATGGGCGCCAGGACCTCGCCGCTGGCCAGATGGGAGTGGACGAGCCTTCCGCGAGTATCGAGCGCACTCATTCGCTTTGGATTTGATCGCTGGCTTTTCTTTCTCGAGGACTTTCGGGTGACGATTTCGCCATTGACTCGATTTTGACCCCAACAGACAACACTTTTTTTCATGATTGTTTGAGAGAACCAAAGCTGATTTCCAACCTAACCTGACATCATCCGCTTGTCTTGGGCTTGGTATACAAAGGATCGAATCCTCCCCGAAGTCTGAAAGGTAAAAGTCTATACTTTGGTTCCCTTTCTCTCTTGGGCATCTCAAAGATCAAGTTATAAAGAAAAGATTGAAATGATTTCCTGAAGAGGCAGAGAGGGTAGAGTGTTCCTATGACCCCATTATTCTAAGTCTGAAGGAATGATCACATTGTGGAAACGATGCGCGTAGGAGTGGTCTCCTCGCGGACCCCATTATTCGCCACACATTGTGAAAAGAAAGAAAAGAAAATCATGTCAATGAGATGTACAAAGATAACCTAAGTGGCATCAATGTTCATTGAATTTGACATTGAATTTGAAACTAATAAGAGATTCGAGAGAAGAGAGTAGAAGAAAGGATTAAAAAATACTATATGTGTATTAGAAACTTGCTTGAGTTGAATCCATGTGTTCTTTGATCGATACTCCCAAGGTAAAGCCTACACCTTTATTTTATGCATAAATGAAATCAGTAGAGGGGATAGACAGACAGGATTGCTAAGTTGTTGGCTAGATGAATTTGATTGCTAAGCTAGATATGGTATAATGTACCAGAAGTTAATGAAATGAGATGTTGCTTGCAACAAAGTAGAGGTGATGATCCTAAGTTAAAATTTTATTGAGTCCTCGCTATTCAAAACCTCTTTCAGAAAGACTACCTATTGTGTTTGCTCGAGGACAAGCAAAGGTTAAGTCCGATATACCATGGATTTTACCCACTTTTACCCATGGTATAAAGATACTTTTACTCATATATATATGTTTTGGAGTCTATTGGGTATATTTTCAGGCTCAGGAGCATTTTGGAGTAAAGTGATGTTGTTGATGTACCATGGATTTTACCCGTTTTACCCCTGGTATATGAGTGTTTTACTACTATTATCTATGTTTTGGAGTCTATTAGGTATGTTTTCAGGTTCGAAGCATTTTGGAGAAAAGTGATGTTTTAGGTGCCTTTTGGAGCTTAAAGAAGAGTTCACCCGATCAAGACCAGAGGTCGACGCTTAGCAACACATCGATCGATGCACACTCGTGCAATCGATCGACACACATTAGCCGAAGGACGATACATCGAGAAATAATCGATCGATGTACACCTGTACTATCGACGATACTCGAGGCGGCTGAAAGACAAGTTGGACCCCAACTTGAAGCCCAAGATATCACATTTTACAAGAATGCCCCTGACGAAGTTTTTAACCTAATGAACTCATATATTTATATGCCTAAGTGTTTTGGCATTAAAACAAGTCTTTTCATATACAAGCTTTTACAAGAATACAAGTTTTCATAGTTAAGAGTTTCTTCTTCTTCTACTCATTTTCTTTTAATTTTTAACAAAGGTTATAGGATTCTAGACCTAGAGGAGATATCCAAAGATATTTGTGATTGGAACCTAAGTGTTCACCCTCTAATAGGTCTATGAACTTCTATTATTACCTTGTTGCTATGAACTACTTAGCCATGTCTGAGTAGATTCACTTGTTAGATTTAGGGTCTAAATAGGATATGAGGATTAGCCCCAACCTATAATTGATATAGTTGTGATATTTATTGTTAGGATTGTTCACTAATGCTTTTCTAGCTTAGCTACCTCGAACATGAACTTGATGCATTGATTCATTACATGCACACCCGATAACATCCCACATGCTATGACTCTCTGAGATATAAAGCTGATCTAAGATCATGGTGAGCATTGTATCAACTCGCGATAAAGCTTGCTTAGAGTCAGACGACGATACTCCTATGTAGTAATCGATCGACGAGCTAGGGTGTATCGGTCGATATTCCTAATCGAACCATCGAGCGACATACCGCGTAGAAATTCGAATCGCTAACACCATTTAGCATAGATGGTCTAAATAATGTGAGAGCTGATGGATTCACTTAATAAGTGTTGAGCTCACATATCATGCAAGCAACTTGTTAGCCTTTATAGTATTTATAATCCTAAATTCCTCAATACTTACCCTGAATCTAACTATTTCTTTACTCTTTCAAAACCAAATCCTTTCAACTGAGTAATCTCATCCTTACTCAGCAAACCTGCACTTTACTTTTAACTATTTTCAACCTAGCATAGTCATTAAGATTGCATCTTATTTGTACACTAGCTCTCTATGGATTCGATCCCTAAGTACTACAACTGAACCTCTTATTTGAGAGAGTAAAGTCACTCCTAGGATAATTTGAGTGATATCAAATTTGGCACCGAGCTTTGTTACAATAGGATTTAACTGATTAGGTCTAGGTTATTTCTATTTTGTTTTAATTTTTTTCTGACACAAAATTTTTCTTTGTCTTTCAGTACATGCCCAGCAGCACCGAAGCAACAAGGAATCCCAACTTTTGCTCTCGAAGACCCTCGCTAGCTTGGAACGCTCAATCCGCAAGGAAATTCGGTTCCGCGATCGATCGACACCATCAACCGCTTCAACACCGATAACGACGCGACTTAATCGCAGACTGGCTCGCCGAATCGACACCGCGACCTTCACGCCGACCGACACTACTTCACCATCGACTGACATCTTTCATTCGACATCGATCGATACCCTAACCGTGATATCGATCGATACTATTCGCGAAGTCATGTGGTTTCTATTATTCTCACACTAGATGAGAGTGGAGACTTTGCGACCAAGAAGGTCACCTTCGTAATGAAGCAGGTCAGAAACTCAACGCCAATGAAGTAATCCTCGAGCAGAAACTGCAACTACAGGAGCTGTTCAACCTGTAAGAGGCTGCTCGAACACTAGCTGACTACAACCGCCCAGATCAGTTCTACACCAACAGATCAGCCATTCGGCCCCTCGCTATTCAGAGGCGATTTCGAGCTCAAGCCGCAGACTACACCCTTGTGGGACAGATACCTTACTATGGGCTGTCAAAGTGAGCATCCCATGGACCATATGAGAGGTTCGAGGATCTCATATCTGCTATCAAAGCCAATGGAGTCCCCGTGGACTACCTCTCAGAAGCTCTTCAAACACTCTTTATCCGAGAAGCTTTGGTAAGTAGCTACCACTGTGATCTCTTACATCCTGGAGCCACATCAAAAGCATTTTATGTAACTTTGATGATGCGGCTGAAGACTTAAGGAGGAAAATTGCCACATTCAATCGAGCCTGAGAGTCATTCAAGGATACCTGGATCAGATTCAAGTCTTACCAGCCAGACTGCCCACACCATGGATTCAACAAAGTGCAGCTGCTCGCGACTTTCTTCAGAGGCATCGCACTGAAATATCAGATGGCTCTAGACACCGCGAGTGAAGGCAACTTCACCACGAGGAATCCCAAGATGCTGTGAAGCTAATAGACAACCTAGCATCCAGCAACAGCACAAAGAACATTGTAAGAGCAAGATCTCGAGCAATCCTTGAAAGGAACAGATAAATGAGGTACAAGCTACACCTGACAATGTTCAGAAACTATTAAAAAGCAAATCTGCTCAGTGGAGGATGCAGAAGCTGATGAAAAGATGACTACACGTACATAAGTCAACTCGATCAGTGGAACCGATTTCGTGAGGTCTGGAAACCAAGGAAACAGAAACTTCAAGAGACAGAGGAAACTTCAACAGCAGCAACCCCAACAACAACATGAGTTATGTAAACTCATCTTACATGAAGCCACCCACACCAACCCAGAAGGAAAGCTAGAAGACATGCTCAGCAAGGTTCTTGAAAGCCAGCAGCAGCTAGAGGTGAACTCAATGGAAAGATCGACGCTGTTCACACCACTTTGAACACAAAGCTTGATGCTTTGAGTACCCATGTGAAGAAACTGAGACTCAAGTGATTCAGACAGAGAAGCCTAAGAAGCAGGAAGCTTTTGAAAAGGGACCGGAGAAGAAACAACATGCCACAACGCTGCTATCATAGAGGATGATTTTGGAGAGTGGTAAAGCAAGAGAAGCTTCAAGAGGAAGACTTCCAGATCGGAAGAATTGGCGACAATCATGGAATCGATCGATGTCAATCACCACATCGATCGATGTATCGCCATCGATTCAATCGATCGATGCATCAAAATGAGCATCGAATCGATGGATCTTGAAGGATTTACCAACGAAGGCAATACCGCGGAAGATACTTTACTCACGAGGAGTTCGCGAGCAAAACACCCACATCTGCCCAGCCTACCACGCCAATCGACAGACAGATTCCATCGATCGATCGATTGATAAAGAAATCGATCGACACACTCCAGAAGCTGCGATCGATATTCAGTTATCACACCGAAAAGTAACTTCCCAAGATAGATGTTTCAACGACTTAATGCACTCCGGCTAAGCCTTCCAGAAACCCACCAACCGCCATAATGAAGAAGCCCACGGATATTATTGATCCAATGGAGATAGAAAAGAAAAAGATGGCAGAGTTCTAAAAAAGGAAAGAGAAGGTTCCTAAACACCTTAAAAGAGGAGTTAATGAGAAAGAGTTGGCAAGTTTCATAAAGAGAGTTCTAAGGATACCTACAGAGAAACCCTTTGAAGAAGCCTACTTTTCACACATTGTGGATGTTTTTTCAGAGAAACCAAGGAGACGTAAGAAGACATCAAGAGGATGTTCAACCAAGTCGAGAAAGTATGAAGAAGAGGATCAAACTGAGAAGAAGGGAGATCCAGTGGAAGTTCGTTGTTCCTTGCTCAGTCCATGGAATCAACTTCCCGCCCTATGTGACACATGATCTGGAGTTAGCATCTTACCCATGGAATAGCAGACCATCTAGGTCTCAAGATGAGCTTACCAAGAATCGCTCATCTTGTGGATTGTTCTCAGCAGAACTCGGAGGAATTTGAGAAACCTTGAGGTCACCATAGAGAAGCTCCTAATTACGCTGGACTTCCATGTCTTGGACGCCAAGATAACCCTACCCACTTCTTTGCTACTTGAAGAGCCTTCCTAGCCACGCTGGAGCAGTCTGCAACCTTCGACAAACAAACTGTGCCTAACCCCTCGATCAACCCTACGGTCTACTATGATCCCAAGACGAAGTCATCAAGGTCCCTAAGAAGATCCAAGACGACTCAGACCTTGTAGCTGCTTGCTATTGTGGAGATGAATACGACTCTCACAAGGCTAATACGGTGACAGACCGCAGAATCGATCGATAGAAGCTTAATCTCATCGATCATCTCTCGGTGAATCGACATCGATCGATAACCATTATACATGGTGATCGATCGATTCACTATTCAATCAGATCGAGGAGGAGTTTCCGCAAGGTGATTTAGAAGTAAACACGGGAGAACGACTACTACATCCCACCATATGCTGCAAATACTACTCATATTGAGGAGTATACGATTACGAGGAGGAGAGAGCTATAATGTCAAAACCTTCGAAGATGAAGATCGACTTCTCCACCACACCTCGAATCGCGACATTGATCGACAGGTTTTCTCCCCATCGACGATACTTCGACTCGCGATCATTCGACAACACAGTCAACAACACCCGAGAGGGAGACTAATCAATCTGGAGCAAGTCGACTACCAGACGAGAGAGCTCACGGGTCAAACCGCCACACCAACATACATCACCCAACCCAAGAAGTCTCATCGAATCGACACGGCACGAAAGTACAATCGACCGATAGCCTCGAACAACCATCGAATCGACATTCAGAACCAGTGTAATCGAATCGATAAATACAACAAACCATCCAGGTAACACATTCAAATGTACTTAATTTCGGTAATCTAACTCGATAAGTTTGGTATTTTCGTGGATTCACATGTCTTTCACCAATGGATGGACGAACACTCCACATATCTAAAGAAGACATCGCAGACGCCCCACGGTTAGCCAATGGATCCCACAACCTATTCCAGCAACAACGCTACGACCAGACCACCATTATCAGCACCGTGGAGGCAGACACAACAACCGAGCCAAAGGAAGCTGAGAGTAACCATCTCAACAAGGAGGATCCATATCTTCAATCAAAAATCGATCGACACAGATTGTGTTGCATCGACGATAAGTGTCCCGACTCGAAAGAGAGCCTTCGATATGGAGTTCGAAAATTCTTTTGGGAGCAGAGATGAGTATGGGGTCTACAGAGACGAATGGTTTCATAGAGAAATAGATGGTGACGCCATCGATTTCTAAAGACGACATCAAGAAACCAGCTCCAAAGAACTTCAATGGACGAGCCCTACATCCGGCCTACCGTGAGCACGCTAGTTCATTTATTAAGAAGAGAATTGTGCAGGAAACCTACACCAAGGACGAGATCAACGAGATGTTCACCGCTTTACTTGAGAACGCAAATGGGAAAAGCTCCATGGAAAAGAGTTTGAAGAGGCCACGCGACAAGCTTAAAGTGAGATGAACTGATGTTCGCTAAGCATCAAGGATTACTTCAAGAAGGTTCAACGCCTTGAGCTGGAACTTGAAGATCTTCGCAACGCATTTAACCATAGCCAGGGTTATCAATATCGACGACGGAGTAACATCCACATCGACGATACTGAGCCCATAATTCATCGACCACTTTACTCAAAACGCGAGGTCGATGAGCCTGTGGGAACCTAA
>JAEACV010000912.1:0-36409 GCA_016432835.1 Brassica nigra
ATCATAAACATGAACATTAAATTCCAAAATAAAATCTAATTCCTACAATATTATATACCCTAAACCATAAAAATTAAACTTCGTAGTTTGTTTCCATAATCTAATTCCTATAATATACCATAAAATTTAAACTTTATAATTTATTCCTGTAATCTAATTACATAAAACTAACACTAGGATAAAATAAACATAATTAATAATTAACTTTTAATTTTACATCAATAAGAGACAAGTGTGTGGATTGTGAATATGAACCCTTGATAACTTTTAATCTAATGGTCACATTTAATCAACACATCCTCTGTCTATCCATAAGAAACAAGTGTGTGGATTGTGGTCTGAGCCCTTGATAACTTTTAATCTAATGGTCACATCTAATCCATATGTGTTTCTTCCTCATCCCAATCCCACTTTCGTCTCTTCTCTGCCTGCCACATTTCTTATCTGCTTTCTCACCTTCTTCATGTGAATCTTCTTTCTCTCTATACCTTTCCTACAGTCTCAAACAAAATCTCTGGACTTCTTTGTTTCAAATCAGTTCTTTTTTCTTTTTTCTTTAAAAGTTTGTCTTACTATAAATTGGGTATCTCTCATCTCAGCCTTCCTAATCTTCCACCTTATGAATCAGCTGTGCATCTCCTGCATGGTCGGTTTTAGATCCAGTTTAACGAGGAACCGAGCAGCTCAGCGTCGGCAAGGAGCTTGTAACGACCTAATCCATCTCCCCAGCTACACAGACTTCTCCATCTCATCTCTAAAAGCTCCCCAGCATAGAGGAGATAAACTAGATAATTTTCACTATCTTTTGTCTTTGAAAACTTGACATAACAAAATAATCTTTGTGTTAGTTTGAAAACTTTGTTATGTCACTAGTATTCATTTATTTGGTTTAACTTTTGTTTGTTGAGAAATGGATTTCTAGCATTTCTATAATGTTATGGGAATGTAAGATTTCTTTAAGATAAATCTAATGTCTTAAATGGATATATATAGTTTTGATATCAAAACGTTGTTCAAAAATAAACTATGGCAACAATAAATCTGTTGCTAAATGTACTATAATATCAACAACAAAAGCGATTTTGTTACTAATCGAAACCAACATTTAGATGCAAAATTTTGTAGCCAAATTCCGTAGCTCTATATAAAACATAGCTAAGGAAAATTTGTAGCTAAACTCTGTAGCTATTTAATAGAGCACTCTGTAGCCATGCCCTTGCTACTGAGCAACAGAGTAATTTGTAGCCATTCATCACTACTTGACTACAGCTAGTTCTCTCGAAATCTGTCGCTGTAAGAAGCTATGGAAGGGTGACAGATCGGGTTTAGCGTCGGCGCTGGCGCCACTGTTCAATCCGTAGCCATCCGTTGCTTTATGCATTGTAGCTACAGATTTTCCTCTCTAGCTATGAAAAAATCGGTAGCTATATGATTGAATTCTTGTAGTGATGGTATATCATGGAGGAGAGGAGTTTCATTGCATCAACACAGTTGTCTCTTGAAGCCTCACAAGGACATAGAAGCTCGAGAGGCGACAAAAGGCACTAATGTTCTTCTTCATAGAGGATGAAAGGATGTGAATAAAGAACAAGCCCGACATCAGTCTATTGGCTCATGGTATAGATCGATCAGTCAAGCACTTCACATGGAAGATTCTAAAGAGAGCCTTACCGGTGGGCGAGCGTCTTGTTGAGCGGCACATTGATGCAGATCCAAAGTGTAAGCGCTGTGGGTGCAATGAATCTATCACTCATCTCCTATTCCAGTGTCAATTTGCACAAAGGTATGGCTCCTAGCCCCTTTTTGGAACAGATGGATTATAGAGGAATAATAGATTTGATGGTGGTTTGGCCCTCCATTTGTAACCAATGTTGTTTACCTCCGACGGGGATTCTCTCTACATCTCTATTTCCCTGGATTTTATGGGGTCTATGGAAAGCTAGGAACAAGTTTGTCTTTGAAGGATACTCAGCCTCCCCTGAAGACACTCTGTCGCTGGCAATTTATATGGCTCGGGAGTGGAGTACAAATGCAAAAGCGGATCCTGTGATAGAGACAAGACGGGTTTTGGAGATTGTACCTGAGCGAAATGGAGCAGTGGTGATGAGAATGGATGCAGCCTGGTGTGCGATGATATCACTCAAATTACCCTAAGGAGTGACTTTACTCTCTCAAATAAGAGGTTCAGTTGTAGTACTTAGGGATCGAATCCACAGAGAGCTAGTGTACAAATAAGATGCAATCTTAATGACTATGCTAGGTTGAAAATAGTTTAAAGTAAAGTGCAGGTTTGCTGAGTAAGGATGAGATTACTCAGTTGAAAGGATTTGGTTTTGAAAACAGTAAAGAAAAGTAGTTAGATTCAGGGTAAGTATTCAGGAATTCAGGATTATAAATACTATAAAGGCTAACAAGTTGCTTGCATGATATGTCAGAGCTCAACACTTATTAAATGAATCCATCAGCTCTCGCATTATTTAGACCATCTATTACTTAGATGCTAAATGGTGTTGCGGTCGGCTACTCTGCCGATGGTATCGCTCGATAGTTCGATAGGAATATCGACCGATACACCTCTAGCTACGTCGATCGATTACTCTATAGGAGTATCGATCGATACGACTCTAAGCAAGCTTTATGCGCGAGTTGATACAATGCTCACCATGATCTTAGATCAGCTTTCGCATATCTCAAGAGGGTCATAGCATGTTTAGGATGTTGTCAGGTATTGCATGTAATGAACAATGCAATCCAAGTTCATGTTCTAGGTAGCTAAGCTAGAAAAAGCATTAGTGAACAATCCTAACAATAAATATCACAACTATAGCAATTATAGGTTGGGGCTAATCCCTCATATCCTATTTAAACCCTAAATCTAACAAATGAATCTACTCAGACATGGCTAAGTAGTTCATAGCAACAAGGTAATAATAGAAGTTCATAGACCTATTAGAGGGTGAACACTTAGGTTCCAATCACAAATATCTTTGGATCTCTCCTCTAGGTCTAGAATTCTATAACCTTTGTTAACAATTAAAGAACTGAAAGAAATAAGTAGAAGTAAGAACTTGAATAAAACTTTGTATTGTGGATATTATGTAAAAAGCTTGTCTCTAACTTATAAAAACTTAGGCATATAAATATATGAGTTCATTAGGTTAAAAAACTCGTCAGGGGCATTCTTGTAAAATGTGATATCTTGGGCTTCAAGTTCGGCCAGGTCCAACTTGTCTTTCAGCCGCCTCAGTATCGATCGATAGTACAGGTGTACATCGATCGATTATGGTCTCGATGTATCGTTCTTGCTAATGTGTGTCGTCGATTGCGCGAGTGTGCATCGATCGATGTGTAACTCTGGTGTCGACCTCTGGTCTTGATCTCAAGTGAACTCTTTTTTAAGGTCCAAAAAGGCACCTAAAACATCACTTTTCTCCAAAATGCTTCTGAACCTGAAAACATACCTAATAGACTCCAAAACATAGATAATAGTAGTAAAAACACTCATATACCATGGGTAAAACGGGTAAAATCCATGGTATATCAATCCCCAGACTTAACCTTTTGCTTGTTCTCAAGCAAACACACATCAGATCTTTATGAAAGAGGTTTTGAAAAGCAGGGACTAAATCAAATTCAAACTTAAAATCATAACCTCTACTTTGTTGCAAACCACATCTAAGAGTCTGTCAATCACGAAGCACATTATGCAATATCCTAATTGAACAACCTTGATCATCTAGCCAACAACTTAGCAATCATGTCTGACTAACCCTCTACTGATTTCATTTCTGTACATAAAAATAAAAGTGCAGGCTTTACCTTGGGAGTATCGATCACAGGATGCAAGGTTGCCAAACAAGTATCTGGACCTGCGGTAAAAATTAGTTCCTATCCTCTCTACTATTTTCTCCTAGTCAAGTCTGCTTTCATTTGCAAGACATTGACCAAGATTGGACATGCTTCCATGAATCAAGCCTTAATGGTTGCAGCCACCAAGTCCTGTTCACTTCTTTTGACCTATATCCTAGATTCATTAGAAGCAAGTCTTGAAGGGGTAACCACCAAGCCCTGTTCGAACCCTTTACCTATAGAATTCTTATGAATCAAGTCTTGAGGGGTAACCGCCAAGCCCTGTTCGAATTCCTTCCTAGTTAATAACTAACTAATCGTAGAACATAAATTTAAGATAATTTTTGAATTTTTTTTTTTTGAATAAAAATTTAATCTAATTTCGAAAATGAGAGAGAGGGGTGATAAAACTATCTACACAAGGCTTTTACCTTCCAGACTTGTTTGAAGCATCCGATCCCATGTATACCAAGCCCCAAGACAAGCAATGAATTGTCAGGTTAGGTTGGAAATCAGCTTTGGTTCCTCCAGACAATCAATGAAAGTGTTGTCATAGCTGATAGGTGATCAACTTTAGCATCTATAGTACATTCTGCATCAACAAATCTAAGAATGGTGCCTAAAAGATTGGTTAGATAAAAAGTGAAAATTTAATTTATCATTATCCCTTTCTTGACTCAATAAAAACCATTTTGAAAACATTTTTGGATGAAATCAAAAGGTAAACATCATCAGTAAACATCCCCAGACTTAAATCATACACTGTCCCCAGTGTATAACCAGTCCAGTGAAGGCATAGGTAATAATAAAGTACACTGATATCAAAAGTTTAGAACGATATACCTGACCGCGATGCGTATCGATCGATGTTGAGTCGCATTCGTCGATCGCTTCTCTGTGGTTTATGTCGATCGATATCGACAGTGACATGTCGGTCGATTTCAGTGGCAATCGTCTAATTGTAACTGCAAAGAAAAGCAAATACGAAAAATAAAATCCTAAAGATAAAAATAAAATGAAAAACTACCTAACAGTGGGTTGCCTCCCACTCAGCGCTTTGATTATAGTCATCTAGCTTGACTTTGGATGGAATGAGCTACTGAGATGAAGTCCAGGTACTTGTTGAGAAACAAGTATCCTCTGTATCTTTCTTCTCACCGAACCATGCGTCAAATAGGCTTCTTGTGGCTTCATATTCTCTGGTTCGTTTCTTCTTTAACTCAATCAACTCATCAGTGATCCTTTGAATCCTTTCTTCATGACTTTCAATGCTGAACTCGTGCCATCCTAACTTCCTGTAGGCATGTTCTGAAAGATCACTAAGCTCTGCTTGCATTGAATCAAGGCGTTGGATCATCTTGTCATGGATGGAGCTGGTATCGATCGATTCCTTGGTTGAAATATTGGTCGATGGCTGTTGAAGTCCATCGATCGATGCGCTGGTTGCTCGGTCGATCGATTCTAAGGGTGCAGGTCTGCTCGCAAGCTGTCTCTGAATAGCTTTAATTTCTTTCTGCATCCCTTCTATGCTAGATTCCATGCTTCCAACCTCGTTAACAAGCGGGAAATACGTTTGGTCTAGACGTCTATCTTGTGAATCATCCATGCTTGTTATTGCTGTGTAGACATCATCAGCTAATTTATCCAAATCGGCTCTGGTACAGATCTCTGAAGTCTGTATATCGATCGATGCAATAGGTTGCTTATCGGTCGATTTTCGCTTCTGCAGATTCTCGTGAAGCTTCTCTGCAAAGAGCTTCATCTGGCCGTCGATTTCAGTCAATCGCCTATCGATCGATGTGAGGTTGAGCTCGTCGATCGATGCAATCGATGCAGCCTGATAATCAAGTTGACGTTGGAACTTCTCAGCCTCCTGCTGCGTAGTATCTATGCGTAGTGCGAGTTCCTCCACTTCTTTGTCTACTAAGAAGTGTATATCAGCAATTTTCCTCTCAACTGCTTTCAGATGAGTCAATCCTCCAAAAGGATTGCAAGGTGCAGCGGGGTTCATATCTGCATGTGCTTCATTGATAAGGCGGATAGATCTCTTCATCTCTTCTGTGCAGATTCTTAGATCTGCTAGGTTGTGAAAGATACCCTCACAGGTTGTGGTTTGTTTGATGCTGAGAGGCTTCGCTTTCTTCAATTCTTTCAGATATCTCCAAGAGACTCATCAACCTCATGTTTTGAGTATGTGGTCGATGGTGTGGGCTCCGTATCGATCGATGTGGAAGTTATTCCGTCGATCGATATTGATCTTTTCTGGCTATGGTTCTGGCGTTGCGAAGATCTTCAAGTTCCAGCTCAAGGCGTTGAACCTTCTTGAGTAATCCTTGGTCTGCACGAACATCCAGTTCATCTCACTGCTGAAACTTGTCTGTGGCCTCTTCAAAACTCTTTTCCATGGAGAGCTTTTCCCATTTGCGTTCTCCAAGTAAACCGGTGAACATCTCGTTGATCTCGTCCTTGGTGTAGGTTTCTTGCACCAATTCTCTTCTTGTAAATGAACTAGCGTGCTCTGGTAGACAAATGTAAGAGCGTTCGTCCATTGAAGTTCTTTGGAGCAGTTTCTTGATGTCGTCTTTAGAAATTCTGATCACGCCACCATCTATTCCTCTAGCAAAACCATTCTCGTCTCTGTAGACCCCATACTCATCTCTGCTCCCAAAAGAATTTTCGAACTCCATATCGAAGGCTCTCTTTCCGAATTCGGGACACTTATCGATCGATGCAACACACTCTGTATCGATCGATTTTTGTTGAAGATATGGATCCTTCCTGTTGAGATGGTTATCATCAGCTTCCTTTGGCTCGGTTGTTGTGTCTGCCTCCTGCTGATAATGGTGGTTTGGTCTGTAGCGTTGTTTCTGGAATAGGTTGTGGGATCCATTGGCTAACGTGGGGCGTCTGCAATGTCTTCTTTGGATATGTGGAGTGTTCGTCCATCCATTGAGCGTGCAAAGCCTTGTGAATCCCTGAAAATACCAAACTCATCCGGGATTAGATTACCGAAATTAAGTACATTTGAATTTGTTACCTGGGATGGTTGGGTGTATGTATCGGTCGATGGCACTGGTTCTGAATCGGTCGATGGTTGTTCAGGCCTATCGGTCGATTGTACTCGTGCGTGTCGATCGATGAGACTTCTTCGGGTTGGGTGATGTGTGTTGGTGTGGCGGTCTCGACCGCGAAGCTTCGTACTGGTAGTCGCTGCCCACTCGATTGAGTAGTCTCCGTCTCGCTTGTTGTTGACTGTGTTGTCGAATGATGCGAGGCAAGTAGTATCGATCGATGGGGAGAAGGCCCTGTCGATCGATGTCGCGATTCTGAGGTTGTGGTGGAGAAGTCGATCTTCATCTTCTCGAAGGTTTTGACATTCTATAGCTCTCTCCTCCTCGTAATCATCAGTATACTCCTCAATATGAGTAGTATTTGCAGCATATGGTGGGATGTAGTAGTCATTCTCCCACGTTTTACTTCGAAATCACATTCTGGAAACTCCTCCTCGATCTGATTGAATAGTGAATCGATCGATGACCATGTGTGGCTGTCGATCGATGTCGGTTCACCAGAGATGATCGATGAGACAGTGCTTCTATCGTTCGATTCTGCGGTCTCTGTCGTATTAGCCTTTGAGTTGTATTCATCTCCACAATAGCAAACAGCTACAAGGTCTGAGCCGTCTTGGGTCTTCTTAGGGACCTTGATGACTCGTACTGGATCATAGTAGACCGTAGGGTTGATCAGGGTTAGGCACAGTTTGTTGTTCTGAAGGTTGCAGACTGCTCCAACTGTGGCTAGGAAGGTTCTTCCAAGTAGAAAAGAAGTAGGTAGGGTTATCTTGACGTCCAAGACATGGAAGTCTACTGGAATTAGGGCTTCTCCTATGGTGACCTCAAGGTTTCTCACAATTCCTCCAGAGTTCTGCTGAGAACAATCCACAAAGATGAACGATTCTTCAGTAGGCTCTATCTTCAGACCTAGATGGTCTGCTATCACCTTGGGTAAGATGCTAACTCCAGATCCTGTGTCACATAGGGCACGTGGGAAGTTGATCCCCTGTACTGAACAAGGAACAACAAACTTTCCTGGATCACCTTCTTCTCTAGTTTGATCCTCTTCTTCATACTTTCTCTGACTTGGTTGAACATCCTCTTGATGTCTTCTTCTGTCTCCTTGGTTTCTCTGAAACACATCCACAATCTGTGTGAAAAGTAGGCTTCTTCAAAGGGTTTCTCTGTAGGTATCCTTAGAACTCTCTTTCTGAAACTTGCCAACTCTTTCTCATTAACTCCTCTTTTAAGGTGTTTAGGAACCTTCTCTTTCTTTTTCTGAGAACACTTCCATCTTTTTCCTTTTCTATCTCCACTCGATCAATAATATCCGTGGGTTTCTTCATTATGGCAGTTGGTGGGTTTCTGGAAGGCTTAGATTGCTCCCGGAGTGCATTAAGTCGTGCAGCATCTATCTTGGGAAGTTGCACGTGTGATAACTGAATATCGATTGATAGCGGAGTGTGTCGATCGATTTCTTTATCAATCGGTCGATCGATGGGGCGTCTGTCCTGTCGGTCGATGTGGTAAGGGCTTGGCGGATGTGCGTGCTTTGCTGCGAACTCCTCGTGAGTAAGTATCTTCACGGTATTGCACTCGTTGGTGGGTCCTTCAAGATCCATCGGTCGATGCTCGTTTTGTTCCACCGATCGATTGGTGTTGGCGTACATCGATCGATGTGGTGATCCTGACATCGATCGATTTCAGTGGTTGCCGCCAATTCTTCTGATCTGGAAGTCTTCCTCTTGCAGCTTCTCTTGCTTTACCACTCTCCAAAATCATCCTCTATGATAGCAGACGTTGTGGCCTGTTGTTTCCTCTCAGTCCCTTTTCCTAAAGCTTCCTGCTTCTTAACAGCTTCTCCTGTCTGAATCACTTGAGTCTCTAGTTTCTTCACATGGGTACTCAAAGCATCAAGCTTTGTGTTCAAAGTGGTGTAGACAGCGTCAATCTTTCCATTGAAGTTCACCTCTAACTGCTGCTGGCTTTCAAGAACTTTGCTGAGCATGTCTTCTAGCTTTCCTTCGGGGTTGGTGTGGGTGGCTTCATGTAAGATGAGTTTCCATAATTCCTGTTGTTGTTGGGGTTGCTGCTGTTGAAGTTTCCTCTCGTCTGCGAAGTTTCTGTTTCCTTGGTTTCCAGACCTCTGAAATCCGGTTCCACTGATCCAGTTGACTTCTGCTTCTGTGTAGTCATCTTCTTCATCAGTTTCTGCATCCTCCACTGAGCAGATTTGCTTTTTTAGCAGTTTTGAACATTGTCAAGTGTAGCTTGTACCTCATTTATCTGTTCCTTTCCAAGGAACGCTGCAGATCTTGCTCTTACAATGTTCTTGTGCTGTTGCTGGATGCTAGGTTGTCTATTAGCTTCACAGCATCTTCAGGATTCCTTGTGGTGAAGTTGCCTTCACTCGCAGTGTCTAGAGCCATCTGATATTTCAGTGCGATGCCTCTGAAGAAAGTGCAGAGCAGCTGCACTTTGTTGAATCCATGGTGTGGGCAGTCTCGCTGGTAAGACTTGAATATGATCTAGGTATCCTTGAATGACTCTCCAGGCTCTTGATTGAATGTGGCAATTTTCCTCCTTAAGTCTTCAGCGCGCGCATCATCAAAGAAGTTACGCAAAAATGCGTTTTTGATGTCGCTCCAGGATGTAAGAGATCCTGGTGGTAGCTGCTTAAGCCACTGCAAAGCTTCTCGGATAAAGAGTGTTTGAAGAGCTTACAGAGAAGGTAGTCCACATGGACTCCATTGGCTTTGATAGCATATATGAGATCCTCGAATCTCTCCAGATGGTCCATGGGATGCTCACTGGACAACCCATAGTAAGGTATCTGTCCCACAAGAGTGTAGTACTGCGGCTTGAGCTCGAAATCGCCTCTCGAATAGCAGGGGACGAATTGCTGATTTGTTGGTGTAGAACTGATCTGGACGGTTGTAGTCAGCTAGTGTTCGAGCAGCCATTTCTACGGGTTGAACAACTCCTGTAGGTGCAGTTTCTGGCTCAGGGATTACTTCATTCTGAGCGTTGAGTTTCTGACCTGCATCATTACGAAGGTGACCTTCTTGGTCACGCAAGTCTCCATTCTCATCTCGTGTGAGAATAATAGGCGGAACCATGACTCGCGGAATAGTATCAATCGATATACGGTTATGGGTATCGATCGATGTCGGATGAAAGATGTCGGTCGACGGTGAAGTAGTGTCGGTCGACGTGAAGGTGCGAGTGTCGGTCGACGAAGACGGTGTCTCGGTCGGCAGGGGTGCGTCGGTATTGGTCGACAGGCAGTTGATGGCGTCGATCGATGCGGAACGGATTTCCTTGCGGATCGAGCTTTCCAAGCTAGCAGGGTCTTCGAGAACAAAGTTGGGATTCCATGTTGCTTCGGTGCTGCTGGGCATGTACGAAAAGACAAGAAAAGTTTTGTGTCGAAAACAAATTAAAACAAAATATAAATAACCTAGACCTAACCAGATTAGATCCTATTGTATCAAAGCTCCCCGACAACGGCGCCAAATTTGATATCACTCAAATTACCCTAAGGAGTGACTTTACTCTCTCAAATAAGAGGTTCAGTTGTAGTACTTAGGGATCAAATCCTGAGAGCTAGTGTACAAATAAGATGCAATCTTAATGACTATGCTAGGTTGAAAATAGTTTAAAGTAAAGTGCAGGTTTGCTGAGTAAGGATGAGATTACTCCGTTGAAAGGATTTGGTTTTGAAAACAGTAAAGAAAAGTAGTTAGATTCAGGGTAAGTATTCAGGAATTCAGGATTATAAATACTATAAAGGCTAACAAGTTGCTTGCATGATATGTCAGAGCTCAACACTTATTAAATGAATCCATCAGCTCTCGCATTATTTAGACCATCTATTACTTAGATGCTAAATGGTGTTGCGGTCGGCTACTCTGCCGATGGTATCGCTCGATAGTTCGATAGGAATATCGACCGATACACCTCTAGCTACGTCGATCGATTACTCTATAGGAGTATCGATCGACACAAGCAAGCTTTATGCTGAGAGTTGATACAATGCTCACCATGATCTTAGATCAGCTTTCGCATATCTCAAGAGGGTTATAGCATGTTTAGGATGTTGTCAGGTATTGCATGTAATGAACAATGCAATCCAAGTTCATGTTCTAGGTAGCTAAGCTAGAAAAGCATTAGTGAACAATCCTAACAATAAATATCACAACTATAGCAATTATAGGCTGGGGCTAATCCCTCATATCCTATTTAAACCCTAAATCTAACAAATGAATCTACTCAGACATGGCTAAGTAGTTCATAGCAACAAGGTAATAATAGAAGTTCATAGACCTATTAGAGGGTGAACACTTAGGTTCCAATCACAAATATCTTTGGATCTCTCCTCTAGGTCTAGAATTCTATAACCTTTGTTAACAATTAAAGAACTGAAAGAAATAAGTAGAAGTAGAAACTTGAATAAAACTTTGTATTGTGGATATTATGTAAAAAGCTTGTCTCTAACTTATAAAAACTTAGGCATATAAATATATGAGTTCATTAGGTTAAAAAACTCGTCAGGGGCATTCTTGTAAAATGTGATATCTTGGGCTTCAAGTTCGGCCAGGTCCAACTTGTCTTTCAGCCGCCTCAGTATCGATCGATAGTACAGGGTGTACATCGATCGATTATGGTCTCGATGTATCGTTCTTCGGCTAATGTGTGTCGATCGATTGCACAGAGTGTGCATCGATCGATGTGTAACTCTGGTGTCGACCTCTGGTCTTGATATCAGGTGAACTCTTTTTTAAGGTCCAAAAAGGCACCTAAAACATCACTTTTCTCCAAAATGCTTCTGAACCTGAAAACATACCTAATAGACTCCAAAACATAGATAATAGTAGTAAAAACACTCATATACCATGGGTAAAAACGGGTAAATTCCATGGTATATCAATCCCCCAGACTTAACCTTTTGCTTGTCCTCAAGCAAACACACATGCAGTCTTTATGAAAGAGGTTTTGAAAAGCAGGGACTAAATCAAATTCAAACTTAAAATCATAACCTCTACTTTGTTGCAAACCACATATAAGAGTCTGTCAATCACAGAAGCACATTATGCAATATCCTAATTGAACAACCTTGATCATCTAGCCAACAACTTAGCAATCATGTCTGACTAACCCCTCTACTGATTTCATTTCTGTACATAAAAATAAAAGTGCAGGCTTTACCTTGGGAGTATCGATCACAGGATGCAAGGTTGCCCAAACAAGTATCTGGACCTACAGATAAAAATTAGTTCATATCCTCTCTCTCTACTATTTTTCTCCTAGTCAAGTCTGCTTTCATTTGCAAGACATTGACCAAGATTGGACAGGCTTCCATGAATCAAGCCTTAATGGTTGCAGCCACCAAGTCCTGTTTACTTCTTTTTGACCTATATCCTGATTCATTCTGAAGCAAGTCTTGAAGGGGTAACCACCAAGCCCTGTTGAACCCTTTACCTATAGAATTCTTATGAATCAAGTCTTGAGGGGGTAACCGCCAATCCTGTTCAATTCCTTCCTAGTTAATAACTAACTAATCCTAGAACATAAATTTAAGATAATTTTTGAATTTTTTTTTGAATAAAATTTAAATCTAATTTCGAAAATGAGAGAGAGGTGATAAAACTATCTACACAAGGCTTTTACCTTCCAGACTTGTTTGAAGCATCCGATCCCATGTATACCAAGCCCCAAGACAAGCAAAGAATTGTCAGGTTAGGTTGGAAATCAGCTTTGGTTCCTCGGACAATCAATGAAAGTGTTGTCATAGCTGATAGGTGATCAACTTTAGCATCTATAGTACATTTTGCATCAACAAATCTAAGAATGGTGCCTAAAAGATTGGTTAGATAAAAGTGAAAATTTAATTTATCATTATCCCTTTCTTGACTCAATAAAAACCATTTTGAAAACATTTTGGATGAAATCAAAAGGTAAACAGCATCAGTAAACATCCCCAGACTTAAATCAACACTGTCCCCGTGTATAACCAGTCGATGAAGGCATAGGTAATAATAAAGTACACTGATATCAAAAGTTTAGAGCGATATACCTGACGCGATGCGTATCGATCGATGTTGAGTCGCATTCGTCGATCGCTTCTCTGTGGTTTATGTCGATCGATATCGACAGTGACATGTCGGTCGATTTCAGTGGCAATCGTCTAATTGTAACTGCAAAGAAAAGCAAATACTGAAAAATAAAATCCTAAAGATAAAAATAAAATGAAAAACTACCTAACAGTGGGTTGCCTCCCACTCAGCTTTGATTATAGTCATCTAGCTTGACTTTGGATGGAATGAGCTACTGAGATGAAGTCCGGTACTTGTTGAGAAACAAGTATCCTCGTATCTTTCTTCTCACCGAACCATCGTCAAATAGGCTTCTTGTGGCTTCATATTCTCTGGTTCGTTTCTTCTTTAACTCAATCAACTCATCAGTGATCCTTTGAATCCTTTCTTCATGACTTTCAATGCTTAACTCGTGCCATCCTAACTTCCTGTAGGCATGTTCGAAGATCACTAAGCTCTGCATTGAATCAAGGCGTTGGATCATCTTGTTGTGGATGGAGCTGGTATCGATCGATTTCTTGGTTGAAATATTGTACGATGGCTGTTGAAGTCCATCGATCGATCGCTGGTTGCTCGGTCGATCGATTCTAAGGGTGCAGGTCTGCTCGCAAGCTGTCTCGAATAGCTTTAATTTCTTTCTGCATCCCTTCTATGCTAGATTCCATGCTTCCAACCTCGTTAACAAGCGGGAAATACGTTTGGTCTAGACGTCTATCTTGTGAATCATCCACGCTTGTTATTGCTGTGTAGACATCATCAACTAATTTATCCAAATCGGCTCTGGTACAGATCTCTGAAGTCTGTATATCGATCGATGCAATAGGTTGCTTATCGGTCGATTTTCGCTTCTGCAGATTCTCGTGAAGCTTCTGCAAAGAGCTTCATCTGGCCGTCGATTTCAGTCAATCGCCTATCGATCGATGTGAGGTTGAGCTCGTCGATCGATGCAATCGATGCAGCCTGATAATCAAGTTGACGTTGGAACTGCTCAGCCTCCTGCTGCGTAGTATCTATGCGCAGTGCGAGTTCCTCCACTTCTTTGTCTACTAAGAAGTGTATATCAGCAATTTTCCTCTCAACTGCTTTCAGATGAGTCAATCCTCCAAAAGGATTGCAAGGTGCAGCGGGGTTCATATCTGCATGTGCTTCATTGATAAGGCGGATAGATCTCTTCATCTCTTCTGTGCAGATTCTTAGATCTGCTAGGTTGTGAAAGATACCCTCACAGGTTGTGGTTTGTTTGATGCTGAGAGGAGCTTCTGCATTCTTCAATTCTTTCCAGATATCTCCAAGAGACTCATCAACCTCATGTTTTGAGTATGTGGTCGATGGTGTGGGCTCCGTATCGATCGATGTGGAAGTTATTCCGTCGATCGATATTGATCTTTTCTGGCTATGGTTCTGTGCGTTGCGAAGATCTTCAAGTTCCAGCTCAAGACGTTGAACCTTCTTGAGTAATCCTTGGTCTGCACGGAACATCCAGTTCATCTCACTGCGAAACTTGTCTGTGGCCTCTTCCAAACTCTTTTCCATGGAGAGCTTTTCCCATTTGCGTTCTCCAAGTAAACCGGTGAACATCTCGTTGATCTCGTCCTTGGTGTAGGTTTCTTGCACCAATTCTCTTCTTGTAAATGAACTAGCGTGCTCTGGTAGACAAATGTAGGAGCGGTCGTCCATTGAAGTTCTTTGGAGCAGTTTCTTGATGTCGTCTCTAGAAATTCTGATGACGTCACCATCTATTCCTCTAGCAAAACCATTCTCGTCTCTGTAGACCCCATACTCATCTCTCTGCTCCCAAAAGAATTTTCGAACTCCATATCGAAAGGCTCTCTTTCCGAATTCGGGACACTTATCGATCGATTCAACACACTCTGTATCGATCGATTTTTGTTGAAGATATGGATCCTTCCTGTTGAGATGGTTATCATCAGCTTCCTTTGACTCGGTTGTTGTGTCTGCCTCCTGGTGCTGATAATGGTGGTCTGGTCCGTAGCGTTGTTGCTGGAATAGGTTGTGGGATCTATTGGCTAACTGTGGGACGTCTGCAATGTCTTCTTTGGATATGTGGAGTGTTCGTCCATCCATTGAGCGTGCAAAGCCTTGTGAATCCCTGAAAATACCAAACTCATCCGGGATTAGATTACCGAAATTAAGTACATTTGAATTTGTTACCTGGGATGGTTGGGTGTATGTATCGGTCGATGGCACTGGTTCTGAATCGGTCGATGGTTGTTCAGGCCTATCGGTCGAATGTACTCGTGCCGTGTAGATCGATGAGACTTGAGAAACAAGTATCCTCTGTATCTTTCTTCTCACCGAACCATGCGTCAAATAGGCTTCTTGTGGCTTCATATTCTCTGGTTCGTTTCTTCTTTAACTCAATCAACTCATCAGTGATCCTTTGAATCCTTTCTTCATGACTTTCAATGCTGAACTCGTGCCATCCTAACTTCCTGTAGGCATGTTTTGAAAGATCACTAAGCTCTGCTTGCATTGAATCAAGGCGTTGGATCATCTTGTCATGGATGGAGCTGGTATCAGTCGATTCCTTGGTTGAAATATTGGTCGATGGCTGTTGAAGTCCATCGATCGATGCGCTGGTTTTCTCGGTCGATCGATTCTAAGGGTGCAGGTCTGCTCGCAAGCTGTCTCTGAATAGCTTTAATTTCTTTCTGCATCCCTTCTATGCTAGATTCCATGCTTCCAACCTCGTTAACAAGCGGGAAATACGTTTGGTCTACACGTCTATCTTGTGAATCATCCACGCTTGTTATTGCTGTGTAGACATCATCAATTAATTTATCCAAATTGGCTCTGGTACAGATCTCTGAAGTCTGTATATCGATCGATGCAATAGGTTGCTTATCGGTTGATTTTCGCTTCTGCAGATTCTCGTGAAGCTTCTCTGCAAAGAGCTTCATCTGGCGATTTTCGCTTCTGCAGATTCTCGTGAAGCTTCTCTGCAAAGGCTAATAAGTTGCTTGCATGATATGTCAGAGCTCAACACTTATTAAATGAATCCATCAGCTCTCGCATTATTTAGACCATCTATTACTTAGATGCTAAATGGTGTTGCGGTCAGCTACTCTGCCGATGGTATCGCTCGATAGTTCGATAGGAATATCGACCGATACACCTCTATCGTCGATCGATTACTCTATAGGAGTATCGCCGATGACTCTAAGCAAGCTTTATCGCGAGTTGATACAATGCTCACCATGATCTTAGATCAGCTTTGCATATCTCAAGAGGGTCATAGCATGTTTAGGATGTTGTCAGGTATTGCATGTAATGAACAATGCAATCCAAGTTCATGTTCTAGGTAGCTAAGCTAGAAAAAGCATTAGTGACCAATCCTAACAAAAAATATCACAACGATAGCAATTATAGGCTGGGGCTAATCTCTCATATCCTATTTAAACCCTAAATCTAACAAGTGAATCTACTCAGACATGGCTAAGTAGTTCATAGAAACAAGGTAATAATAGAAGTTCATAGACCTATTAGAGGGTGAACACTTAGGTTCCAATCACAAATATTTTGGATCTCTCCTCTAGGTCTAGAATTCTATAACCTTTGTTAACAATTAAAGAACTGAAAGAAATAAGTAGAAGTAGAAACTTGAATAAAACTTTGTATTGTGTATATTATGTAAAAAGCTTGTCTCTAACTTATAAAAACTTAGGCATATAAATATATGAGTTCATTAGGTTAACAAACTTATCCGGGGCATTCTTGTAAAATGTGATATCTTGGGCTTCAAGTTCGGCCAGGTCCAACTTGTCTTTCAGCCGCCTCAGTATCGATCAATAGTACACGTGTACATCGATCGATTATGGTCTCGATGTATCGTTCTTCGGCTAATTTGTGTCGATCGATTGCACAGAGTGTGCATCGATCGATGTGTAACTCTGGTGTCGACCTCTGGTCTTGATCTCGGGTGAACTCTTTTTTAAGCTCCAAAAAGGCACCTAAAACATCACTTTTCTCCAAAATGCTTCTGAACCTGAAAACATACCTAATAGACTCCAAAACATAGATAATAGTAGTAAAAACACTCATATACCATGGGTAAAACGGTAAAATCCATGGTATATCATGTGACAAGACGATCTGCAGGACTAGGATGGGACCTAATCTCCTCCCTGCAGAGCAGAACTTTCCAACGACTGGAGTTTGTGAGTTCCCCTGATGGCGGAGGGGCTAGCACTTAGAGAAGCAGTTCTCACTTGCCAAAGGCTGGGCTAGGCTTCTGTGAGGTTTGAGTCCGACTCTGCCATCTTGGTCAAGTGTGTTAACTCTGGTCTTGAAGTTGCAGAGCTTCATAGCATTTCCTCTGATATTTCAGCTTTGGCTGCAGAGTTTTTTAGTAATGTTTCTTTCGTTTGGATTCCTAGAAAAGAACAGCTTAGCTGATGGTCTGGCAAAAAATCCCCTGGTTGTAGATGAAACATTGGTAGTTGTGGATGCTGTTAATGCTCCTAACTAACCACATCTTTCTATTAAATTGAGTGTTTTCAAAAAAAAAAAAAATATTAAAGTTCAAAGTCATACACACCAACCATGTGATAGTTATTTTTAACACTGAATAATTCATTCCGCTAAAAAGCCAAAACTATGTTGGGGTCAAAATCGGTTCGTTTTTATATCAATTCGAAAAGGGGAATCAATGCCTGAAAGTTCCCGGAAAATGTCCTCTTTGAAAAAAGATATAAAAAGAGCGCAAGAAACCTAAATCGAGTTTCGTATCAATTCCAAAAAGGGGGTTAGACGATCAGTCCTCGAGAAAGGTTACTATAGGCCTCGAACAAACGAATCCCGAACAACGAAACAACTGCAAGGCTCGAACGTCCAAACAAAACCGTCCAACTCACCAGTTCGGCAAGTTGGATCCATCCAACTCGCCGAACGGGCGAGTTGGACCGCACATACCGTCCAACTCGCCGAACAGGTGAGTGGGACAGCAAGCATCGGCCAACTTGCCTGGTCGGCGAGTTGGACCGGTCTAACTCGCCGAACGGGCGAGTTGGATCAAATGAGCTGCCCAACTCACCCGTTCGGCGAGTTGGATCAACTAATCTATCTTCAACCCGTCCTCGTAGCTCCCTCCTTTGAGGCCGGATCGAACTTGCTCTTGTTTCATCTCGATCGTAGTCACCATTGAAACTTTACGATTTAAAAACCGCAAGAACTCATTTTCTCGTATGGAATTCGAATTGATGTGTAAAACAGCAATGGTTAACTAAACACCTTGAACTGCCTCCACTATACGAGAAATTCGAACTTCCTTCGGAATCAAAGTCATTTCGAAAGGGCTCTTTCGATAAATCGTAAAAACGCTTAAGTCGGAAAACGGCCCTAAAGGGTCCAGAACGCGACTAAAAGCCCACTTACGATTTTATACAAAATCAAACCTAATCGTTATGACGATTTATCTTTTATTCTGCATGAGAAGATAAATGTCAAGTTCGATATAAATGTGAAGTTTCCAAAGATAAACACAAAGATCGAAGAAAAATAGAATATTTTGCATTGCGATAAACTCGACCGAGCAGACCGCCTTTAGGAGGAGTATATAAGGACGTTGAGGTTGAAGATGAAAAAAATGACTATAGACTCTAGAACTCTCTGCACTTAGAAATCCTAGGCATTATTCTCGACATACCCGTTTCTATTACTTGCACTCATACTAGACGGAGTCGCCCAGGCAATTCGATCTCTTGTTCAAATCTTTCTAATTGAACTACGTTCGACTTGATTCTCGAAAGAATGCGTAGGCATCCTTTCATAAGGTCCAGTCCCAAATCTTCAAAACTTTTTTCGTCTTTTCATCTATTGCTAAGCGAGTTCGCGGTCACATATATATTTTTTCTTGACATTGGTGGTACTGCTGAAAAACTTAGTCTCGTTTTATTGCTTTTGTCATACGATTCCCTCTGTAATCCTGTTTCCTGACAAGCTTCATGTATGCTTTTGACTCTGGAGCGCTCATACATAAATTCAAATAAAGATCTACTTTTCTAAACTTCGATTTATTGTCTTTGCATATTTTCCGCATTTATTTGGTCACTTGTCGTTGGCTCTCGCTGAGAATCCAGACCTCTGGGAAAATAGGGTTTTCCTAACTTTCCTAATATAAAAGAAATTCGACGGTGTGAATTTCGGTTCCCACAGTTTGGCGCTAGAAGGAGGGGGCTTACAAATTACTCTTACTTATGGCCACAAAAATGCTTGATAAAACAATGTCTGGAAATATTTAAGACAAACTTCGCAGCACTGACTACTCCTATGGCCAACGATACACAAACGCCGTAGCACTCAAAAAAATCAAAAATCTAGTTGCGACTTTTCACCACAGGATGAACATGAAAACAAGCTCACGATTTCTCTGTCAAAACGGAAAGGGCAACGATAAAACCTGTCAAACTCCGTAAATTTTGTCTCATTACCGGGTTTGAGACATCTCAGCAGTAAAGGTTCAACCAAAAGATGTTTCCCAGAAACTTTTCGGAAAGATAAAACTTGTTTTCTTGAAATCGCGGAAAACCTCAAGTTACTCTCGAGAAAGAAGCCCAGCAAATCGGGTTATTAACTCACCGCTGTACTTCTGAAAACCTTCGGTGAAATAAAACTCGCTTTAACCTCCCGATGTGGCGGAGAAAAATAGATTACTCGAAACTGAAGAGCGGCAAATCAAGTTGCCAATTCCCCACGGCTGTACTTCTTCCGAATAACTTTCAGAGAAACAAAATTGATTTCTTTAAAATCGATCGAAACCTAAAAACGGCTATCTCGAAATCAACGCCTAAAAATTGCGTCTCTATACGAAAGATTCCCTGAAACATTCTCGACAAAATTTCCCGAGCAAGAGACTCGAGAAAAATGGGTCACGGAACCAAACAAGCAGTTCAACTTCGCCCGAGCGGGCGATTTGGATCAAGCACACCGTCCAACTCGCCGAACGTGCGAGTTGGATCGAGCGCACCGTCCAACTTGCCGAACGGGGGAGTTGGATCAGGCACACCTTGCAACTCGCCCGTTCGGCGAGTTGGTTCGAGCACACTGTCCAACTCACCCGTTCGGTTGGACCGAACACACCGTCCAACCAGCCCATTCGACGAGCAGGACCAAACCTTATACCCTCCTTTAAACCTCGGCGCTTAATCCCCATAACAATTCGACAACCTACAAAATCGAATAGAGATCGTACAAAAAATAATCTCGGAGAAGGAAAGAGTTGGACGAGATCTGAGAAGTAAACATTGCCCATCAGCCTCTGTCCGTGGTCTCGCCGTCCTCTCTCTCCGACCTCATCGCCTATTACCTCTTACCAAAGGCTCATCGCCATATGAGTCTTCCTGGTCGCCCTTGGATACTCGTAAATGCCAAAAGAATTTCGAAGAGGGGTGGACAGAGACGAAAAGAGTAAGGGCAAATGAGCAAGCAAGACGGAGGAGAGGCAAACCCGAATCTTTGAGAAAACTACTGTATATCTGACTTGGAATTTTCGTAGGAAGATAGAAAGGAATAAAAACGCTTTGGAGATTTCCATAAACTTTAGGAAAAGTAGAATCTAGGTGGATAGTGTAGCGAACTAAGTCTTAGGCGATTTTTCCTATCTCGATCTATTGTTTTAGGCAGATCTTGCTAACCCATCTAAATTCTCGCAAAATCAAAAAACGATTGCCATGCCAACTTAGCTCGCTTCCTAAAGAAACAAAGAACTAGAGACACGAGCATCATCATAAAAAAGGGAGTATGTACGTATACTATACTCGTATACTCCCACACTTCAAAAAACAAATTGCCTAGGCATCAAGAAAATGTTTTGACAAAACAACCTCTCGCGACAGCAGGCAGAAAAACACTTAGACAATCCAATGCCTCTTTAAATCCATCCCACAAAGGCAAACGACAATCTAAGATTCGTCTAAACGCTAGCAACATATCTATACCATCACGAACAGAATCTCGAGGACTAGAAAGCATCTCTTGTAGAAATCAAGCGTTTAGAAAACCTGTACCAATATCAAACTGTAACTCGATGATTAGCCAAAGTCTGGAAGACCATTTCAACTTAATAAAACAATTTGCGTATAAAAGTCAAAAATTATATGAGAAATCTTTAAGCACCTAAGCATTGCTTTCGGAGTCTGTTGAACCTAGTGAGTCACGGAAAAGCATCGAAAAAACATTCTCATGACGAGATCATAACAAAGTAACCTTTGGTAAAACTCCATGAGTGATTCCAAGTAAATCTCGCCAAAAGTCGAAATCATAGCAGAAATGCGTTCCGTGTAATCTGCGGAAACATCGCAACTCAGAAATCTTCGATTTCCTATCTTCGTAAAACTGGTCACCCATTATTTTTCGTATAACAAAAACATTTTATACGAAACAGCCTACTGGAGAACAAGACCGGTGTCACTACAAAAAAAACTTCGCAAATTTCACGAGCGATATACGAAAAACACTCTCCAGTTACTTCTATGAGAAGTCCCTCTCACAATATTTTCACAAGAAATCTTCCGTGTAAACATAACGGGTCTTACGGAGAACTGTCATAGATAATTTATCGTATAATAAAAACGAAGCTCCATGAAGATTGCTGACTTCTACCTTTCACTTCCCTCGGTTAAATCCGAGCAGTAAATAAGGGTTCTGCGTCGAGCCTCTTAAAATTTGTCTCCCTCAGATAAAAAAGAAACAATTTTATACGACTAAAGGAAACAATATACAAAACATTCTTCATTAACTTAAACCCAAAGTGGAAACTCATTTTTAACAACCATCAGACATAGCATGGAAAACTCCGCTATACCTGACCTATCAACCTCGACAAACGCTCTTTGGCCCTCGACCGACTACGCCTCCCTGTAAAGCCCGTTCCAGAATTCGGCATCTTTTTGAGGACCATCGTAAAAAAAAGTTCCATGATCTGGTCCTTTACCAACAACGCCGTTGGCTATACAACTGAACACAACCTTCATCCAAAGCCAAAACAATTGAGCGACCACCGCTCCAATAACTTAAATGTCTATACAACAATCCACGATTTTTTGTAAAACGCCAACTGACAATTACACAGACTATTCGTCGTATAAACCAGAGAGGAAATTAAATGATAAACTTTTTCACAACAAAGCTCAGTCCTAGCAACCAAACGGTTAACGGAAAAATTAAACTTGTCGAGAATCGACCAAGTTTCACAAATTCCACAATTCACTTAAAGCCCGCAATGTTTTACCTATAAAACGCGGCATATAAGGAAAAACTCATAACAAAGCTCCTGAAGCTATACAAATAATCTTTAAAAATGCAAGAAATAAGTCTCGGAGGACCGACTCTTCACAAAATCACAATGCATTTTTGCAAGGACAATTCTACGCGCCCTTTGGTCCTAATCCCTCTAACATAAATCAAACTACTTAACATCAAAACTGGAAGAACAGTTTTGGCTGCGAACATCCGTAGACAAACAAAGACGTTACTCCAACACAGGGTTAAAACTAAACCCTTGCAACACAAAAACATCTTCAAGCCCGCGAACATTCAAGCAGAAAAGTGGCATAAGAGAGAATAACAAATCTTCAACATCACGAGACGTCGCAGATGCCTGGAGATCCATTTTTCGATGAAATTACCTTCCTTGATAAAAACACCTTCTTGGAAGACCAGACAATCATACGCACTAACATCTTCTTAAACACGTACCCTTCGCGAAGACCGAAACGGTAAAAAAAAAAAAACTACCACCACGTTCGTTGCTGATCACATCGAACTCTCAATGTCCTAAACAGACTAAGCCATCTCACAAAGATGAGTATCGCACATCTGACACAAGGATAATAGCGCTTTAAAAGAAATCTAAAATTTTGGTCAGCACTTCCAGGAGGCTTAAAAATTGTCCTTGGAGAGATGCTCGGTTCCAACAATACAAGTCATATAAGCTGAGAACCTATCGCAAACTTCAAATCAGTATGGAATCAGGTTGAAACTATAACGGGATACGTAAGTCGAATTAGTCGTCACACCTTCTAAAAACAGGAGTAAACCTAGGTCGTGCCCTAAACCCAGCACACTGTTCTCTAACATCACAAGGCATGATATCAAAGATACGAGATCCTAAAACATGTCTCTTCGTCCATATTTTAACACTCACGAAAACTTTGAAAAAATCAAAATTTTCGAACATTATCATCTGTAACGTGCAGCAAATATGACGATCCAACAAAGAGTTAGATGCGAGAAGACAACTCGACTCTTCCCTCTATATTCGCACTAATAGAAACATACTCTTAAAACACGAAACACAATTCATTTAACAAGTCTCAAAGCGGATGGGATTCAAAGACAGACACTGTCAGTCCCGAAAACAAAAATATGGCCACATTTGGCCGAAGCAAACATCCTACGAGGCTAGTCTCAAGGCTGACAAAATTCCAACATAAAATGCCATCGGTAGCAATATGCCCGATAATCTCTACAAACAAACAACTAGACCGTAAAGGTCTCGCTGGAAAACAGGTCGTAAGAATCTTAACTCCAAGACGAACTACGAAAGGCTTGATCCCTCCAACAAGGGTACGTAGGCAGCCGTCATAAGGCACAGCCCCAATCTTATCGCATTCCATTCTTTGGAGGGCGAAAGACCACTTACGGCGGACCTTTCCAACCATTAATTCCGCCTAACTTGCCTAATTGCCAAGCCGCTCGCTAGAACCTAACGCTAGAATCTCACAGTACTAAAGAGCTGGGGGACTAACTGTTGGGGTCAAAATCGGTCACGACGGAATCAATACCCGAAAGTCCCCGGAAAATGTCCTCTTTGAAAAAAAGAGATAAACAGAGCGCAAGAAACCTAAATAGAGTTTCATATCAATTCCAAAAGGGGGTTAGACGATAAGTCCTCTGGAAAGGTTACTCTAGGCCTCAAACAAACGAATCGTGAACAACGAAACAACTACAAGGCTCGAACATCCGAACACACCGTCCAACTCGCCGAACAGGCGAGTGATATCACTCAAATTACCTTTGAGCAACTTTACTCTCTCAAATAAAAGGTTCAGTTGTAGTACTTAGGGATCGAATCCACAGGGAGCGTGGGCACACAACAGACTATACATATTAAGATTAAAGCTAGGCATTCAATTATAATGCTGTAAATAAAGTAGTAACTATAGCTAAACAAGGTGAACAAGGTAGTTGTTCAGTAAACAATAATGAATTTGTTTGATGGAAGGATGGTTGCTAGACTTATGGTTTCATTCAGGTTATCAGAACAGTGATGTATAGATGCTAAGGATTGATCCTAGCTCGATATCTAATGCAAAAGATAACCAGCTCTTGCTGTGAGTCTAATCTATTGACTAAGTCTTTGTTCCAGCTCTCAGAATGCAAACAAAGAATGAGCGTCGATTGATGTTATGTCCTGAGCGTCGATCGATGCTTCTTCAGACAAGCGTAATCGATCTGATTGAATATGTTCAACTAAATTTTTAGACAACCTCTCGTATGCGCCTAAGTATCTAATTGAGAAGGATTTGGGTTCCGTTAATTGATTGCACACTTGTGCCTCCCAATTGTCCTATGATTATAGGTTCAAGCAATTAGTCATATTCTCGTGGTTTTCCAACTACTCTAGATCCTAGTATTACAAGCTACCCTGATGTAGAGATCTATATCCTAACAATCATATAATTCAGAAGTTCATCAAAACCCTAGAAATTCCTAAATCTAGCAGGTGGATCTACCCATGCATGATAGTTGTCACATAAATCATAGATGAATAGATATGTAATTGCAATAGATATAAAAACCAAAACCAATGGAGTTCCAAGAGGACTCTGAAGTAGTTTCTATCTTCTCTCCAGCCCTAAAACAAAGAAAGAACAATAGAATAAGCTTAGCAGTCAACAATGGCTTAGAAAATACATAGATAGGGTTTTAGGTCGTGGAGGGGCATCTTGATAATTTGTGGTAACTTCAAGGTTTCAGTCGGTCATAAAATATACTTGTCCCGCATTCTGGTATCACCGTGGATCGATGTCAAGAGTGCTTCATCGATCGACATATGTTCCTCTTCTCGATAGCTTCCTCTCGAGAGGCAGACTGACTACTCTTCAGTAAACCGGGTATAACTTCTGCTACAGGATGCTGATTGACCTCAAACTGGTGGCATTGGAAAGCTAACTCAAATATCTATCCTGTGTCAAACGATGGGCTCAATCTAACTGTAGGAAGATCTCCGTATATAGTTAGATATCTGACGCATCTGTGCAGTTCTGCAATCAAAGGGCTCAAAAAGACACCAAAATCACCAAAGTTCTCCAAAACGTACCTGTAGGAGATGGGTTGCACCCCTCTACAAGGCCCATCAAATGAGGAAGCCTAACTCGCCAAGACGGCTTACGCGACTTCTAAAGAAGAAAGGAACGGCTCAGCTTCGGAACATCTTTAGCCACGCGGCTAAAATGGCTCATTTGGAACCGACTGGCAAAGACGTCTAGTAGGCCGACTCTAGGCCTGTTTAGGGGAAAAGCCCAACGAGACTCAAGACGAGTTAGGGCGAACAACAGGACAGCCTATAAAAGGAAGGAAGGCAACATCTAGAAAAGGCATTCAGACTTTACACACTCGCTCGAGCTGCTAGATCTAGGGTTTTGATAAGTTCATAGATACTCGCCGCCTTGTATTTCTCCGACTATTTCGTCACTCTTTCCATCCGTTTGTAATCACAGATCTCAGATCTATAAAACGTCTTTGTTCGCCCCGCTTCTCTCTTTATATTGTTCTTAAACCAGTTTCCACTCAAACAATTTGGCGCCCACCGTGGGGCTGAGAATAAAGTAGCGTTACAGATCAACCATGACCCAAGACGCGAGCACCTCCGGCGATGTGAGGGAAGAGCCAAACCCACCCCCGGCTCCGGTCACCGACGACACCCCCGAAGAGTTAGAACCCACCGAGCTTCTCTCCGCGAAGCAGCTCTGGTCCAGATCTCACGACCATCGTGAGATAGCCGCTCAAACTCAACTTTCAACAGATGAGCTCCACCATTCACAAGGTCACTAGTGCTGCTCCATAGATCGAGGCGTTCTCACCTCGACCGCGCACCAGTTTACCCGCTGACCGGCGCCAACTTCCAAAAATCGAAAGATGCGTCCCCATAGAAAACCTGGCGGCTGTCCCAGAGCACATGACAGCCTTAGACATCGCGATGGCTCGCGCTCGACTACCCGACGACGAGAAGGACGCTGCCTACTGTCAACTGTTCGTGGAAACACTTCACGAACAAGCTTTAACCTGGTTCTCGTGACTCTCGAGAACTCCATCAGCAGCAGGGAACTTTCGCCGGCATTCCGAAGACCTACATCATGTTTGCTGCGAGAGGCGACAGCCTCCAGCTTATGGAACCTCAAGCAAACAAAGATCGAGCCTTCGCGACTTCATGGAGCGCTTCAAATTGGTCGTATCCAGGATCGACATCCCTGATCATATCGCCATTGACGCCCTGATGAACACTCTGCATCTGGATTCCAAGTTCCGAGAGGACTTGTACCAAAGCCCTTCCACGCCGCACCAGGACGCCATCGCCGCCACACAACTTTATCCGATGGAAGAAGATACCAAAGCGATTTTGGTTAAACATGGCGCTGTAAAACGCCGGCGCTTAAGACCGCTGAAGCAAAACAGAGCCACACCAGCACGCCCCCGTCAATAAAAACCATCCGAAGAACGGTCTCTTGTTCGTTGTTGATGAAAACAACCGGCCAGTCACAAGCTTCCGCACGCAGCTTAACCATGGAACGTGTACAATCGCGAGACTGCAGCCCTGAAAATCCTGCTAGTCCCGCCACCCCAGCTCCATCCACACTACCCGCATTCACCTACCGCGGGTGCCGGATTCTCTAAAGGAGTCGACCTCACCAAGCACTGCAAATACCACGATGTCAGGGGCACAACACATCTGAGTGTCGGATGGCGTACGCCCAATTCCTTTCGAAGGTTGACAGCGGCGACTTCAAAGTTCAACCTCAAAAACCGAAACAGAAATCCGGCAAAAGTTGGTCCAAGAAAAGGAGAAGCGCGCTCAACGAAAGTCTGGCGGTAAAGGCGGGGAGCAACGCCGAGAGGATAACAAACTCACAGACAACGCTGACAACGAAGCCTCTTCGGCGGATGAAGAGCAACCGCTAATCGCCAACGATCGGCGATACGCTTCAGCAGCCCCTATCGTCTGGCGATGAGGATGACTGCTCGCCAACGCCAAGTGACTTGCGGAACCTCCTCAAGCGCAAGGCGACGACGGGCGACGAAATCAACAACGCCGATCTCCGCTTTAAGCTCCTAGCCAGCAAGTCACAACGTCTGGGAACCGCCAAACCTACCCCGTCGGCCGACACGCCTGTCACTGATCTACGCGACCAACTTAACGCCAAGGAAACCGATTTACGCGTGCGGCTCAATCGTTCCAAGCCAACAGATCTTAGAAGGCGGCTAGAACGACCAACGTCATATGAAAAACCGGTGCCATTGAAGCCGGACGACCAGAGCGTTTCCGTGGACCTTCGCGCGTTCTTAGATATCAAACGAACGATCGCACGACCACGGTTAAACGTCATCCTGGGCGGCTTGTCACCTTGTGGTGACTCTGTCCGTTCAGTCAAAGATTACTGGCGCCAAGCAACCGCCTCGAGACGATGGCCCATGAAGCCGGCTAGCCACACTCCGATCAGCTTTTCCTCCGATGACCTGACCGGAGTCTGTTGGGGTCAAAATCGGTCAATGACGAAATCGCATTCCAAAAGTCCTCGAAGAAAAGCTGCGATCAAAGCCAAGAAACGGTCGCCGCCGATAAAACTCACGGAAGGCTCGCCCACTCCCATCCGCCAGCGGCGAGGGTCCTGGCGCCCATCCGTAATCATCTCATGATCTCGGGCAATGGCGGCATCTTGGTACCTTGAAACCCATGTCCGATCGTCCGAGATCTACAATGAGTCTTCCGTAAAGCCTTCCCGATTGTTTAAAAGATTCGCCTTTAACACATCTAAAGCTCAAGCCTCGCTGCTCACATCCTTGAAGACGGAAAGTCTACAAATCCAAGTCCATCGCAAAATCCCGATACTCGAGGAGTCTTGTTGGATTAGAAATGATTATCTCGAATCTACGGCTAACGATCTTCCCAACTCAAAGATTTCCAAACGACTAACGGGAAAGATCGAACAATAAAACCCAAAGACGGCAGGATGGCCTGGCGCCGGCGGCCTGGCGCCCGGCGGCACCGCCGCGCTGCGCCTGGCGCGGCGTATCCCGCCTGGCACCGGCGCAGCGCTGACGCAGGTCGGCCTGGCACCGGCGGCACTTCGCCTGGCGCCCGGCGCACGCAGGACGCTGGCCAGCCTGGCCGCGGCACCGCCCTGGCGCGGCGGCACTCCCACTGGCCGCCCTGGCGCCCGGCCGCTGGACGCTGGCGAGCCTGGCGGGCACACTGGCGCGCCCGGCGCACCGCCACGTGGGCGGCCTGGCACAGGCGGCACTCGCCTGGTGCGGTGGCACCCGTCACACGGGCGGCCTGGCGTTGGTCCACGGCCCTCGCCCTGGTCTCGGTCCTATCATGCCCGGTCCGATCCCATCTTAGCTTGTTCGATCAATCACGCGCAAGTTTGGTACGATCACAATTATTCTAGAACACCAATATCTCGACTATACAAGGAATTGGGGTTCCTTCGAAACACCAAACCTTCAAAGACCGTTCTTCAAAACCGTAAAACGCTTAAACGCCTAACGTGGCCAAAACGCCCGCTTACGATTTTCCAAAAGAAGGATAACTATGACGGTTTATCTTTATCCTCACATAAGAGATAAATGTCAAGTTTCCAGAAGATAAATGTCAAGTTTCCAGAAGATAAATGTCAAGTTTTCCAAGATAAATGTCAAGTTTCCGATAAACACTAAGATGGACGAAAATGGAAAAGCCCGATTCAGCCCGCGAAGATAGACCGCCTTAAGAAGAGTATATATGAGAGCTTTGAGCAAGAAGCAAACCAGATCACAAACTTTCAGAGCACTTAGCACTTAGAGCGATTTAGCATTCTTTTCTGTTTTCACTAGCGAGCGACTCAACTAGATAGAATTAGGCGACCAGACTACGGACTCCTCGACAGCTCTTACGGACGCATTTCTTTCTTGTTGTACACGCCAAACGAGAATTCAGAAATAAGATCTCTTTCGCTCAACTTTTACGATTTCTTTTTTCGCAACTTTTATCTCTATTGATTGTTTCGTAGCGCCCAGCAGATATCCGGACCTTCAAGGAAGATCGGGTTAACTCGGTTTTCCTCCACAAATCTTTATCGAAATTGACGGTGTAATTTCGTTCCTACAGCTTTGGCTAGAAGGAGGGGTTACGGATCTATCTATCTCGCAACTGCACACGCCGATCATGTCTACCGACGCACCAAAGATCAACCAGCGCCAGACGGAACACCCGCCGACGCCAACGCTGAGAAGACTCCAGCTGGATATGCGCCGCAGTCACCGCTGATGCAAACACCGGGCCAGGCAGATGAAGGAACTGTTTACCTCCGCCAGGCACGGGCGGAACAACAGACAAGTTGATAACCTGCCGCAAAACAGGTCGACACCTTAACTGCGAGCAAACTGCCGCTGATCCATCAAGGCACGCCGCAGAAGACTCGACTTCGATCTCCGGCACGAAAAAGATGCCCAAAGAGCCCACTCGAGGAAACGGCTCCGAAGGACAGCAAACGACTCGCAGAACCTTCCACTCCCGCTACGGAACAAGGAAAGCGACGCCGAGCGATCGATCTAGATATCAGCGACCAATCGGATCCTTCCGATGAAGACGCTGACATCCACCCAGAGGACTCGGCCAGTCCGGCAGACGGTATCCTTCGATAGGCCCATGACAGAAGAGGAAGAAGAACTCTACTGGATGGAGCAGGAAGAACTCGCTGAAGATCAAACTCGATCTATCGACCAGCCCGACAAACTCGAGGAACGCCGTAGCAATAGCAGATCCATGATCTCCGCGAATCTCTAAAAAGACCGTGGGAAGTGAAAGCGTGAAATCGCGAATCCATCAGCGACCAGTTCCGCCCCCGAGATCGATAGACTTCGAGGAAGCTCGAAAACACCGTTCACCACCGGATCACGGAAACACGATCTCAGACCGTGGAAAATCAAAATCCCGGCCTATGACGGTACGACGGATCCTAAGTCGCACCTGCAGTCTTTCCAGATCGCAATGGGCAGGTGCAAACTCCCGAGCGAACGACGCTGGTCATTGTCTTCTTCCGAAAGCAGCACCTCAAAGCTGCTGCCGAGTGGTTCTCCCGCTCAAAAGGAACTCCATCGAAGCTTCCGCCAACTGGCCTCGGCGCTTTCAAACAATACTCCATGTTCATGGACAGAGAAACGTCCGACGGGATCTATGGAGTCTAGCTCAGAAGGAGGACGAGTCACTCCGCGACTTCATGGTTCAAGCTGGTGATGGCCAGAGTAACAGGCATCAGCGACAATGTCGCAATCGACTCTGAAAACTCTCTCGTACAAGTCGGTTCGAAGTGGATACTACTGGAAAAGCCGCGACAATCCAGGATACTTCCACAAGGCAACGGACTTCATCATCATGGAAGAAGAGATGAAGCTTCTATCGCAGAAGCACGGACCACAGAAAACGCCCTCGAAAAGAAAACCTCGTGAACGACAAAACGCCCATCACGGCGGAAGACGGCCAAGCAGCATAACTACGCTTATCAACTCGAGCAAGGCAGAACCTCCGAAACACCTGACCAGGAACCAGTACAAGGATAATTCCTACCGCGAAGTTCCACGAAACCAGAGGTCACTCCACCGCGAACTGCAAGGTTCTCGGCGCCGACTCGCCAAAAGCTCCTCACCGCTAACTATCAAAGGTCAAGAGTATAAAGGACTTGCTCCTGACCACCGCCAAAGACCAACAAAATGTCTCCGAGGACCGCAACGAAAATCAATCGGGAAAACGCGAAGAAGACAGGACGACCAAGGAACAACAGCAGTCGCCAGAGGGTAAACATGATCATCGGAGGATCACAGTTCTACCAAGACTCTGTCTCGCCGATAAAGCCTACGGGCGAGACAAGTTCCAACTGGTTCCCGACAGCGATGTTCCTAACCACACGATCGCTGAGGAACAGAGACCGCCGGAATCGACAAACCTCACTGCGATCCTTTGGTAATCGACCTGGTAATCCAGATCTCAAGTCGGCCGCATTCTCATCGATACAGGAAGCACGGTCAACGCCATCTTCCGCGACACCTCTACAGGATGAAGATCCCACTTGGGAAGTCGCCCCGAGCCAAAACCTTTGACGGGTTTGGAGGCCACTACCATGACCTCGAGAATTAAACTCCGGTCATGGCAAAGGAAGTTACAAAGATCGCCGAAGTTTGCAGTAGTCGACAACCCGCCATCTACAACGCCATCATGGGAACCCTTGATCAACTCCATGAAGGCAGTACCATCCACATATCACCTCGTATCAAGTTTCCGACCGACCGAACCGCAGCCATCCGGGTAGTCGGAAACAATCGAGACTCGCTACCTAGCCGAAGTTCAAACCGCGAAAGATCGGAACGCCAACCCAAACGAGCAAAGGAATCACACAACATTCCCGAGGACTCAAGAAAGATGATCCAGAATCATCCGAACAGGCAACGATTCAAGACAGCGACAAAGCCTCCGAGTCCACCGCCATAAAAGCAGATAGCTCGACTTCGCGACAAACCACCGATCCAACCAGCACGATCGAACGGCAACGCACGGGAGTAAAACGTTTGCATAACTATCAGAACTACGAGATGGCTTGATCCTCGAAGAGGTATGAGGCAGCCTCGTCGAAACCCGGCGAAGTTCAGCTATCCCCTCACCAAAAGGGGACTGCGCGATAATTCCTATACTCCCACAAAACGCCAAATCCGCACATGTACTCAACTTCGAAATTTTAATAAAATTCTTTCTATCTTTTATGCTCACTTAAACGATCAACGCTCGAAAACGAAAATCATATCTTCAAAAGAAACGCGAGACGCCGCAACTTCTTAAAAAGATAACAAAACTCGATCATCCGCAAAAGACAGTCCACCATGCGACTTAAAATAACTCACACCCGCCGACCCCGACGGACGCACAAGAAACGCTTTCACTCAATACAAACTCGTAGTCAGACCTACAAGGTCCTCTTACATCCGACAAGGATATCATAGCGCTATACAAGAAACCCAAAATTTTGGTTTAGCATCTCGATAAACTCCGAAGATAGCTCGATTCTTTTAACACAAGTCATATAAGCCGAAACTAGTCGCGACTTTAAACGAAAAGAATCAGGAAGAAATCACTAACAGGCAAAACGAAGCCGATCAGTCATCGCGACAGCCTTAAAGCTGAGAGTAAGCCTAGGTCTTGCCCTAAACCCAGTCTTGCTGGATCTTGACATCTCACAGACATAGTATCGTGATAATGAGATCCCAAAACATGTCTCTTATCGCTACACCTAAAACGCCGCTAAAAGTAGCATACGGACCAAGCGACAAAAGAGTTGGGATAACGGCGACTACTCGCGATCCTTCCCTCTACACTTGACGAAAGTATAAATCAAAACAAAAGACGAAATCTCGCAAATTTTCATATTCATAAAGCCGCAAAGACGGCAGGATTCAAAGCCACCAACGCCAGTCCTAAACATAAGAATGCAACCTCCAACGGTCGCAGAATAAAACTTCTAAAACGCCACACACGCCAAAAAATACGATTCACAAAAGAAAGTCAACATTGAGAAACCGATGCGGAAATCCCAAATGAACTAGCAGGCTGGTCCACTTCTCATTCACGCTTTGAGCTGCTCCCACCACCTCGGCGTTCTCATCGCTCCGCCTCCATCAGATCCTCGAAACCTCGATAGGTTCCTATAGTCTCCGGACTCTTTCTTCTACCGAGGAACCAAGGACTCAGCATGAGCACACTCGCCATGAAATCCTTCATCTCAGCAATCTCGAATCGAAGAGAAACTGGTTCTGACTTGTAAAGGTTTACGACCAACCCCGCACTCAAGAAATCACCAACAAACTCCTGAGCTTTTTAAAACATTGAAACTCAGCAGCAAACGATTCCGCTGCCTTGCCACCTCACTGCGACCATCCTTCTTCCTCTCCTTTCCACGAACGAGCTCGAGCATGAAGCTCAGCTTGCTTCGCGCTCTGCCTTTACCTCTTGTCGGAACCGAAAGCTCTCGCCCGCTTCGTGGTCTTGAAGTTAGCAATCCTGGATTTGCGGAAACTCGAGTCAAGCGCCCGCTAAACACTCTTAGTCCCTGCATAAACTCAAGATCAGCAAGCATGCTTATATACAGATTCAACGTAAGGTTAAGAAGTTCGGGCCAAACCTCGCTGACACGCTGGGAGCCCTCGCAAAACCCTTTCTCTCATCCTCCAGCACTCATCAGTAACAAACTCCGGAGGAAGGCAATCAAAGAAGTTGTTGGGAGTGGAAAATCGCTGGCTCCGCTTTTTCGTTGGAGCAAAACTAGGTTTTTCTCCCAACGGTGAAGGATCTTCCGAGCCTTCCCCATCATCGATTTCCTTCCCCAGAGATCTCTGTCTCACGCCCGGTAGGAACTTCGATGACCGGTTCGGCATCATACGACGGACAGGATCTCGACCGATAAAGTCTAACCGCCTCAACCGCTCGAGGGTGAAGGACTTCCAGAAAAACCGCCTTTGACGAAGAAGATCTCTCTTGACAAAGAGGTCACCGCAAATGCGCAATAAGGTTGTTCCCTACAAAGCAAAACTTTTCACTAAAACTCGACTAACAGGTGAAATAGACAACAGGGTTTTCATCGATACCGGTTGAAGTTCCATGCTTATGAAATAGATGGAGGCAGCTCTCCTCGACAGACTCACCATCTATTTGGACGAAGAAGAAACGCCCTGCCACGATTTGGGATTCGAAGTAGTCCCCTGAATCACGGCCATATCCTTCTTAGGCAGCATGGAGTAGTAACCGCCGCCCCCGTCGGCCGAAAGTGCCCCAAAGACCTTCAAATCATCGACCAAGATCAATCCCGAGTTCATAGCTAGCAATCAGTACGCCAAGCCAACTCTCCAAGGCAGGAACGCTGAGCTGGTTGATCGAAAGTTCAAGCGTGAAGCGCATCGAACAATGGCACCAGGATCGGGAACCACATACGCAGTATGTAAAGAAAGCTTCAGAACATGTAAAGAAACCTTGCGAGGATTCCTTGCACTCGCTACCAACGGAACTGAATTTGACTCTTCAGAACCTGGTAAAAATCTCAATAACCTTGAGATATTTACGAAACCGAAAGCTCGCCAAAGGAGCACCAGGCTGCCTCGCAGGTCTCCTCGAACAGGGATCTGGCAGTGTTGGGGCAACCTACAAGGGCTCGGTAATACGCATTCTTCGCTTTTCTCACCAACTCCTGCTTCACCGCCACATGGGCAGTGAGAGTCATCCGAGGATGATTGGGAAGAAGAGTTTCTCTTTGAGGACCTTGAAGACATTGTTCTTAAGAGAGAGAAAGGATAGAGTAATTTCTTATGATGAAGTAAGAATGAGATTTCTTACTCCATCCTTATAAAGGAGGTAAAATCACTATTTACCCCACTTCGCAAACGACACGCCTCTACACCTTCCCATACGGTTATACCGCAAGCTAGATCCGACAGGCACTACGTTCCTAGCTAGCTGGGGCTAACTGGGGGTCAAAATCGGTCAATGACGAAATCGCACCAAAGTCCTCGAAAGAAAAGCCGCGACGATCAAAGCCAAGAAACGGGTCGCCGCCGATAAAACTCACGGAAGGCTCGTCCACTCATCTGCGCCAGCGGCGAGGGTCCTGGCGCCCATCCGTGCAATCATCTCATGATCTCGGCAATGGCGCATCTTGGTCCCTTGAAACCCATGTCCGATCGTCCGAGATCTACAATGAGTCTTCCGTAAAGCCTTCCCATTGTTTAAAAGATTCGTCTTTAACACATCTAAAGCTCAAGCCTCGTGCTCACATCCTGAAGACGGAAAGTCTACAAATCCAAGTCCATCGCGAAAATCCCGATACTCGAGGAGTCTTGTTGGATTAGAAACGATTATCTCGAATCTACGGCTAACGATCTTCCCAACTCAAAGATTTCCGAAAACGACTAACGGGAAAGATCGAACAACAAAACCCACAGACGGCAGGATGGCCTGGCGCCGGGCGGCACGCTGGACGCGGGCCGGCTCTGGACGGCATGCACTTCGCCTGGCGCTGGCGGCACGCTGGGACGCTGGGTCGGCCTGGCGCCGGCGGCACGCAGGGACGCTGGCCAGCCTGGCCGCAGTACTGCCTGGCGCCGGGCGGCACTTCGCCTCGGGCGCCGGGCGGCATCTTCGCCACGCTGGCGCAGCCTGGCGCCGCTGCACTGGTTTGGCGCCCATGGCATCCCGCTTACGCTGGGCCAGTCGATACCGCGGGTCTGGCCTACGCCGGGCGGCACTGCCACGCTACGCCTGGCACCGGGCGGGCATCCTCGCCCATGCCGGGCGCATCCGCCACGCTGGTCGGCTCTGGCGCCGTCCACGCCTCGCCCTGGTCTCGGTCCTATCATGCCCGGTCCGATCCCATCTTAGCTTGTTCGATCAATCTACGCAAGTTTGGTAATGATCACGTTATTCTAGAACACCAATATCTCGACTATACAAGGAATTGGGGTTCCTTCGAAACACCAAACCTTCAAAGACCGTTTTCAAAACCGTAAAACGCCTAAACGGCCTAACGCGGGCAAAACGTCTTACGATTTTCCAAAAGAAGGATAACTATGACGGTTTATCTTTATCCTCACATAAGAGATAAATGTCAAGTTTCCGAAGATAAATGTCAAGTTTCCAGAAGATAAATGTCAAGTTTTCCAAGATAAATGTCAAGTTTCCGATAAACACGAAGATGGACGAAAATGGAAAAGCCCGATTCAGCCCGCCAGAAGATAGACCGTCTTAAGAGGAGTATATAAGGAGAGCTTTGAGCAAGAAGCAAACCAGATCACAAACTTTCAGAGCACTTAGCACTTAGAGCGATTTAGCATTCTTTTCGTTCATTACGAGCCAGCGCACTCAACTAGGATAGACTTAGGCTAACCAGACTAGCGACTCCTCGACAGCTCTTACGGCCGATTTCTTTTCTTGTTGTACACGCCAAACGAATTCAGAAATAAGATCTTTCGCTCAACTTTTACGATTTCTTTTTTCAACTTTATCTCTATTGATTGTTTCTGCAGCGCCCAGCAGATATCCGGACCTTCAAGGAAGATCGGGTTAACTCGTTTTCCTCCACAAATCTTTATCGGAAATTGACG
>JAEACV010000613.1:0-10516 GCA_016432835.1 Brassica nigra
TCTTCTTTTTCGATTTCGGATCTGCATCTTTCGAAGAATTCCTCGTCGGCTTATGTTTCTGCGACAGGACTTTCGTTTCTTCTTCGATCATTATGTAGTCGAGGCATTGTGGAAGTGTCTTGGATCGTGCGAGGTTTTTCGAGTGTTATCCACTTTCTGAACTTCGACCTGTACCAGAGCGTCTTCCTAAGAGCGTCTACGGCAACTTTGTCGCTGATTCCGCTGACCCTTGACATGATCAGTTTGAATCGACCCATGAACTCTCAGAGGGGCTCGTCCTCTCTCTGGGACAGACTCCAGAGGTCGACATCGGAAGTTTCTCTATCTATGAACATAGAGTACTGTTTGAGAAATTCCCGATCTGAGCTGAAAACTCGATGGAGTTTTGCTTTAAAGAAGTGAACCACTCGGCGCCGCTCCCTCAGATTCTCGACGAGCAGGCGGCAATAGCCTGCGTCTCTTTCGTCTTCTTTGAATCTAGCCATTCCCATAGTGATATGGAATGCCTGGAGATGCGCTTTAGGATCGGTCGTACCGTTTTAAATCGGTACTGAGCTTCCTGGATTGGACACCTTGGTGTCGGAGATGCGTCGCGGTGAAAGCGTCTTCACGAGCTCCCTCGAGTAATCTGTCGATTTCTGGGGCAGCACTTCGTGGCGTGATGGATCTCGATTTCACAGCCCTTACTTCTGCAGCGGTTTTGGTGAAGTTATGCGAGTCGCGAATATCAGTTCTCCTCAGCGGCTTTCGAGCTTGTCGGCATTTGCTGCGAGTAATCTCGGTTTTCAGCCAGCTCCTCCTGTTCGACCGGTAGAGGTTTTCCTCTTCTTCGTCATGGGTTTGTCGAGCGGGGAATCTTCGAGCTGATCGGCTCCCTGGTTCTTCTTGGATGAAGCGCGTCTTCCGCCGAGTCTTCGCTGGGCTTGAGTCGATGTGCTCGACTTCATCCACCTCGGTGTCCTTTTGGGCGAAGGGATTTTCAGTTACTTTTCGACGGGGATGTTTCACTAGGGTTTTGTCGGAGGGGCGTTCCTGCGAAGTTCAGGCCTATCCGTGGGGTTGCGAACTCGAGCCTCCTTCAGCGAACCGGTAGCCACGAGGAGGACTGCGGGTCCCTTGCGTTAGGGTTTGAACCTGTTTGGTCAAAGGTTCCCACTAGTTTATCCTGCTCTTCCGACCTCTTTTAAGTAGGCAGAGAGCATCTTTTGAACTCGTCGGCGTTAGCGGCGTTAGCGGAGATGCGTTGGGCCGGATACATCCGCTCTTAAAGTGTTGAGCTTCTTGTTTACTTTGTTGAGAGGAGTCTGCAAAGTCCGTCGGCGTCGTCAATTGTCATGTCTGGTTGGCGTTTGCTGGCTAGGAGTAAGATTGATCATTACCCTCCTCCTTCTAGCAAACTATAGGAACCAAAATTTGCACCGTCAATATATCGTATAAATAAGGAAAGTAGGAAAAACCCTAATTTCCCTGAGGTCCCGGATATCTGAGAAACCACATGCCAAACAATCAGAAAACAACATAAGCGAGCATAATAATAAGGAATGCGTAGAAAGAGCAAAGAAAGATCTTATTTCGAATTGGCGTTTGAGCGTAACAACAAAGGTAAGATGCTTCGACGAGCGAGCTGTCGGCGAGATTCCTAGTCCCAATACCGAGGCGGTTAAATGCACAAATTGCTAAGTTTGCTGTGAAAAGTTCTCCCTCCTATGCCTCTCGTCTTGAACTCCTTATACTCCCTTCTAGGTCGGTTGTTGGGGTCAAAATCGGTCCGACGGAATCAACGACTGAAAGTCTCGGAAAGTATTTTTGAAAAAAAAGTTTTGTATGATTTGAAAAGAAGTCATCACGAGATTTTCTCAAATTAAATTTCCACTCTGTTGGGGTCGAAACCGGTTATCTCGAAGTCAGCGGCAAGATTATCTTTTACTTATGGGTTCTTCGGTGAAACACTTCTTGAAAGTAAGATCGGAAGATATGGCGGGCATCTGCGTCACGAGAGTCCAGGAAGATCGGTACAAAAAGGAGGATCAACCCAATCAAGGTCCGCTCGCCCGAAGGCGTCGAATTCGATCACCACAAAACCCTAAACACAAAGAATCGCGCCGAACTTCAAAGAGGTTCTCTCAAGCCGTGAGGAACCAAGCGATCAAGATATCAAATCAAAGTCCTCGCGAGATCTTGAGCCGACTTGACCTGGCCGGTGCGGCGCCGCTCGCCCGTATTACTGGTCGGGCGCCGGCACAGGCTTCGCCCGATGCTGGTCCGGCAGCCACCGCCAGCTGGTCCGAGCGCCCGGCGGCTGTAGCGCTGGTCGCCAGCGCCCGGCGCCCGCGGCTCGCCGATGCAGGTCTCTGGCGCGGCCGGCTCATCAATACTGGTCGGCGCGGCGCCGGCTCACCGTGCTGGTCAGGCGGCTTCGCCGTGCGGCCCGGCCCGGTGCGGTCGCGTGCTACCGATGCTGGTCGAGCGGCGAGCTCGTTCATGTCCTGGCCCGGGCACGGTGAGTTCCAACCTGTTCCCAGCCGTCCGATTTAGATGCACATCGTGGCTTCAGAAGTCATAGCACCTTAGCTCTGGACCTAGTTTTCCTCGGTTGGGCTTCGATTGGAGTTATCCTGAAGTTTTATGACTAGAGCTAGGAAGGTTGGTTCTTCCGCCAAAGTGTATCGTGTAAAACAAGGCGATCGACTCGAACATCGATTCTTTTGGCTATCGATTTATTTTCGCGGAAAAGATAATCTTTAAGAGAGAAATCCTATGAGCGTTCGAGGGCTTGGCGTGTCCGCGGACTCGCCACGATTTGAAGATCAAGCCCAATAGGAGCTATGGCGATTTATCTAACTTATGGAAGTAGGATAAATGCTAAGTTTCAGCGAATAAATGTCAATACTCGAGGATAACTCACGAAGATTGAAAGAAAATGGAATATTTCCAAAGAGATAAACTTGGGCCCAAAGGCTGAAAGGTTAACCCAGGCCCACCGACCTAGTAACTATATAAGGAGGCTGGAGAAGAGGGATCGAGATTGGAGACCTAGAGAGCTCTGTTAGGCATAGAACTTAGAATTTAGGCGGTTAGACTAGAAAGGCAGGCCCCAGAGCGTCGGCCGCCTACGCTCGCAAATCTTAACTCTCTCGGAAGGATCGGACAATTCTTTACTCTAGAGCTCGGCATAGAAACCCAGGCATCATTCTCGACATGCCTGTTTCTATAACCAGCTCATACTAGGCGAACCCGCCGGCGGTTCGATCTCTTATTCAATTCTTTCTAACTGAACTTCGTCCGACTTGATCCTCGAAAGTGCGTGAGCAGCCTTTCTCTGGTCCAGTCCCAAATCTTAACAAAACCTTTTCCGAATTTATTTGGTCACAGCGTTGGCTCCGCGAAGAATCCGGACCTCAAAGGAAAGTAGGGTTTTAGTTGCTTTCCTCCATTATTGTTCATCAAAATTGACGGTCGCGAATTTGGTTCCCACAGTTTGGCTCTAGAAGGAGGGGCGGATTACTCTTACTCTCAAAGACCACAAAGCGCTTGACCCGGCGATGTCTGGAAATATGAAAGACAAAACTCGCGGCTCACATCAGCGTTGGTAAACTTTAAGCGTAAATGCTCCTCGGCCCGCTTATGGAAGCGCCCGTGGCCTGAGAAAATAGAAAAACCTAGTGGCTTTTTACAGGGAAGAACAGCGAAAGCGGCTCCATAATTTCTCTATAAAACAGAAAGGAACTAGCTAAAATCTATCAAACCCCAAAATTAGATCTAAATACCGAGTTTTAGAAATCTCGGCAGTAGGGGTTCGACCGAAAACGTTTTTGAGAATTTCGGAAGAAAACTTCGTTCTCCCGAAACCAGGGAGGAACCTAAATACTACTGCAGGCGAAGCGAATAAAAAGCGAAGCGGGTTACCCGGCGGACACGCTTTGGGTTCAGCGGCAGCAGCCAGGACGGCCCGGGCCGACAGTGCGCCCACACCCGACTCTGGGCGCGGGGACTGGACCTGCGCCGACCCCGGGCACGGCTGGCCGCCTGCATCGCTGACCCGGTAACGATTACGCCGGCCCGGGTGCGGCGCTCTGCGTCGCTGCCGAGCGGCGGCTGGACCAGCGCCAGCCCTGGTCTGGCATGCGTCGTCGACCCACGGAGCGGCTGGACCAGCGCCCGCGGCCCGACGGCGATTCGCGACCATTCTGCGGTCGTCGCCGGGCTCGCGAATTAGTTGCGGCAGTCGCGGCTAATTCCTCGTGAAACCATCCCAACACTAGTCAATGCGTACTTTTCATCCTGCATTTCGAAGCCACGTGGTACAAATCCTTTAAACCGTGAAGCTAAAACCCCGTTTCTTTTGTTCGAACGATGGAAGTTCTGAAAAACTTCGGAAGGTTCGGTTAGCGAATGGATTACAATTCATCGTATAAAATGATCCGCGGTTATTCTGAAACACCAATCATCTCAACTATCACGGTAATTGGGATTCATTGGAAGACGATACCATGAAGTACTTTCACCGTAAAATGTAGCTTGGCGAACTAAGGACCCACTCGAGTTCGATCCTGCTCATAGTGTCTTAAAGCGCCCACCTTATCGTCTTGAGTTATCTCCTACTCCCCTCTCTTTGTTTCAATGATTACGTAATGTTCCATCCGAGCACATGGTCAATTTAACCAGCAGTCTGAAGAAACAAGAACAGGAACGGGCGTTGATATCTCTCGCTCCGATATTCTCAAATTCGAATTTTACGTGAAATCAATTCGTTCAGTATCAGACTTTTTGAAATCGCTTTGACAATGAATCGAAAGTGGCCATTCTAAAGCCTAATAAACTTTCGATAAATTACTAACTCACACTCGCAAGAATCGCCGACGAAATACACACCGTTCTTGTAAAACTAGCATTCACGAAATTGAAACTTCGGATTAGAAGACATGAAACAAGAGGAGCGGACAGAGGCGATCTCGAATAGTCGATGAGTGTAGATGCGTCCGACTTATAAAGTTTTGTCAAGGTTTTAATTTTTAGTAGGACAGGAGCGAAAACGTCTTGAAAACTGCCGTAAATTTAGGAACTTAGAACCTAGGTGGATAGTCCAGCAAGCTAACTCTTAGGCAAATTCTCCAGTCTTGTTCCATTGTTCCTTGATTGTCGGGCAGAACATGCAAACCGATCTCTCTCGAGAAAACCCGAGAAAGATGTGCGCATTCTAAAGCATACTTATCCGCTACAAGAAAGAAAAAGCGTACACAAGCCTTGAAGAGCGGCTAACCCGTTTTCTTTAAAAGAAAAGGAAGTAGGTACGTATACTATAACCATATAATCCATCTTGAAAACTTTTGCTTCAGCATCAAGAACACATTTGACAAAGCAAACTCTCGCAGCAACAAGCGAAGAAAACTTAGGCAATAAAATGTGCCCGTCAAAATATTTTCAAAAGTGACGATGCTCTAAGATTTGTCTAAAGCGCTAGCGGCATAGCCAAACCGTTACAAACACAGTCTTGAAAACTCTGCCGTCTCTTGTCGCAAACTGCGACCAGAAACTTCAATAGCGTCAGACTAATAGCCGCGACGGTGAACTACAAAAATAACGAAATAACCTTTGGTAAAACTCCACGGTAATTCGAGCAACTTTAAGCCAAAGGCCAAAATCAAAGCGGAAGCGTTTCGTGTAACCCGCGGCATGGCTACTTTGAAAATCTGCGATTTTCTATCTCCATGAAACCGGTCATCCATTACTTTAGATTATATCTTTATCTGATATAGCCTATGGGAAAACAAAATGGATGCAAATGTGACAGGAAGCAAGTGAGGAAAACATATTCCATGATGCATAAATATCCGCGAGCAATTTGTGAGAAACACTCTCCAGTTACTTTTACAAAAGCCCTCTTACAATACTTTTCGAAAATCTCTATGTATGGGAATCAATTCATCTGAAGAAACATTAAGTAAAATAAAAATAAGCGAGTCTAACGGATAACTGTCATAGATAACTTTTCTCCATGAGGTTGCTGATTCCTGCTTTCAGTCCCGCTTGGTTACATCGAACGGGAAAAGACCCGCAGCGAATCCGCACATACTCTCACGGCGATCCTTTACCAACAACTTCCTTGGCTATCTGCGGTTGAACCTAGCCTCCATGCCAATCGAAACTACTGGCGACCAGCTCAATCGATTAACGGCTAAGCGACAATCCATGATTTGTCGTAAAGCGTAAATGACTATTATGCAAGCGGTTTGTCGTATAACCCAGAATCGGAAATCATCACGATGAATTCTTCATAACAAAACTCATTCTACAACCATATAGTTAACGAAGATTTAAACTTATCGTCAATCGATTAAGTTCTATATGCCCGTAGAACCACGGCATGGAAAGAAATTAAGTAACAAAGCTCCTAGAATATCACGAGTCATTCTTAAAATACACAAAATAAATCCCTTGGGAGGCCAACACTTCCACGAAGCACAGTTGAGGAAGGCGGCTCCTTCCCTGGAACAAATTCTGCGACCCTTGGGTCCTAATTCCTGAATCAAAAATCGAACAATTCTATGGCGAGACAGCAGTTTTTGGCTGCTGAAATTCATAAAACATCTCAAGCCCGAAGATATTTCAAGCGAAGTCGCGGCACAAGGAAAACTCAACCTTGACTCGCGAGGCGTCGCTATTGCCTTCGGATATTTTTCCTCAAAGCGTTCCAGACGAAATTCGTCTCGGGAACTCTAAACATAACACACCCTCAGCGGTATCATTTCGTTGTTGCTGATCACAACAAAGCGAACTCTAGCGTCTAAGCGAGAATAGCCGCCTTTAAAGGGTTGGCTCTCTTACATCCGACAAGGATAACATAAGCTATACAAGAAAACCCGAAATTTTGTTTAGCACTTCCCTAGCGAGTAGCTTCGGTCGTAACCATACAAAGCATAAGCCCGATAACACTTTGCGGTTTTAAAGCGGTGCGAGTCAGGTTAAAATCATAAACAGGCAAAACGAAAACCGATTTGTCATCGCAAAGCCTCAGTCTGAGAGTAAACCTAGGTCTTGCCCTAAACCCAGCCTTGCTGGTACTTAACATCTCACAGACATAGTATCAACACCCGATACGAACCTTCGCGTAAGTCTATCCGTTTCACGAACCTTCGCGTAAATCAGTAAACCGCGAAAAATCTCGCTTTGTACAGTCGATGGATACGGTGATCATCTGAGAGGCAGGAATGAGGCGACAACTCACCTGTCCCTCTAACTACGATAAACAGAAGTTCTTTCAAGTTTAGAAAAACCACGATTTTATAGATTTGAGCAAACTATTTTTAACAGGCCAAATTTTGCCAAAATAAACAGCCTCCGAGGCTACTCTTGCGGCCGACAAAGGTCCAATAAGAAATACTATCAACAGCAACATGCTCGAAATTCTTTACACTCCACATAACTAGACGATAAAATCTCGCTGGAAAACAGGTCATAAGGGTCTTAAACTCCAAAGCAAACTACGGAAGGCTTGATCCCTTCGACATGGGTATGTAGGCAGCCTTCAAAAGGCGCAGCCCCAATCTTACCACTTTCAACGGAGCCTTTCAATCATTAATTCCGCCTATCTTACCTGACATGTCTTACCGCTCGCAAGAACATCGCGAAGGTTCTAACGAGCTGGGGGGCTAACTGTTGGGGTTAAAATCGGTCGCAGCGGAATCAGCGACTGAAAGTCTCTGGAAAATATTTCTCGAAACAAAAAGTTTATGATTTGAAAAGAAGTCATCACGAGATTTTCTCAAATTATAATATCCACTCTCATTTGTTTATCTCGAAGTCAAGCGACTAAGATTATTTTTACTTATGGGTTCTTCGTGAAACACTTCTTAAAAGTAAGACCCGGAAGATGACGAAGCGTCTGGCGTCGAGATTCGGGAAGACCCGATCTACGAAAAAGGTGGATCAACAATCAAGGTCCGCTCACGAGGGCATCAAGATTCGATCACCACAAAACCCTAAACACAAAAGAATCTGCCTCGGAACTTCAAAGAGGTCGTTCTCTTAAACCATGAGGAACCAGAAAACGATCAAGATATCAAAGCCCTGCGCCCGATCTTGAACAGGTTTGACCTGGCCCCAGGCGCTGGCACCGGCTCGCCGTGCTGGTCGAGGCCCGGCGCGGCTTCGCCGATGCTGGTCGGCGCGGCGCCGGCTTCGCCGATGCTGATCGGAGCGCCGGCGCGGCTCATCATGCTAGTCGGGCGCCGGCGACTCACCGATCTAGTCAGAGCCGGCGCGGATTAGCCGATGCTGGCCCGGAGCATCGGCGTGCTCACCGATGCTGGTCACCGAGCGTATGGCTTCGTCCATGTCCTGGCCGAGCGCCCGGCGCGTCCAGCCTGTTCCCAGCCGTCCTATTTAGATGCGCACGCCATTGGCTTCCGTGAAGTCATAGCACCTTAGCTCACGGACCTAGTTTTCCTCGGTTACTTCGATTGGAGTTATCCTCGAAGTTTTCTGACTAGAGCTAGGAAAGGTTGGTTCTTCTACGCAAAGTGTATAAATGTAAAACAAGGGCGATCGGCTTCGAACATCGATTCTTTAGGCTATCGATTTATTTTGCGGAAAATGTTGGGATCAAAATCGGTCAAAGAGCGCCAATCAGCGCCGAAAGTCCTTGGAAGGAATCAAGTGGCAGAATAAAACCAAGAAAAACTAGTTACTTTCGACAAAGCGCGGCGGAAGAGATGATCGCATCATAATCCCGGACACCAGCGAAGCTGCGGCCTTTACCTCGGTACGGTGCAAGCATGCCAACCTGGCCCTGGGCGCCCGGCTTCGCCGATGCTGGTCCGGGGCGAACGCCGGCTTCGCCAATGCTGGTCAGTGCGGGCGCCGGTACACCGATGCTGGTCGGGGCAGGCCATCTCGCCGATGCGGCGGGCACGGGCTCCGACCGCCGATGCTGGCCCTGAAGCGGTAGCTTTCGCCGTGCTGGCCCTGGCGCCCGAACCGGCTTCGCCGATGCTGGTCAGTGCGGCTTCGCCGATGCTGTCCCAGGCGCCGGCATGCGGCTTTCGCCGATGCTGGTCAGACGCCCGGCTTCGCCGTGCTGGTTCAGCGGGCGCCCGGCTTCGCCGATGCTGGTCAGTGACGTTTCGCCCGATGCTTCGTCGGGCACTGGGCCATTTCGCCCATACCTGGTCCGAGTGCCGGCTCGCCCGTGCTGTCACGAGCGGCGCCCGACTCGCCCGTGCTGGTCGAGCGCCGCTTCGCCCGTCTTCGTCGGGCACTGAACGCCAACTCACCGATGCTGGTCCCGAGCTGGAGCCAACATCCATGTCAAGTCCGAGCCATCGGGACTTTTCGACAGGTCGCGACCTTCTCCTGCAAAACCGTCGACAGACTAGTCCAACTCCAGCGCTTTGCATCTTTGCTTTCCGAAGACTCACGTTCAACTCCTTGAAGACATGAAACCTAAGAACCCCATTTCGTTTTGGTGAAACAGATCGGAAGGCTTAGGTAGACCACCAAAGGTTCGGTTGGCGAATGGATTCGATTCATCGTATAAAACGATCACTGTTATTCTAAAAACACCAGTCATCTCGACTATCACGAGGAGTTGGGGTTCCTTCGACAAAACAAGTACCATGGCAGGCTAGTTTCTCCATTGAAATCGTAAAATGTCCACGGTCGAAACAAGCGGCCTTAGAAGGCTAAGCAGCGACTGGCGGCCCACTACGACTTTCGGAGATCAAGTCGAAATGGACATGAAGGCCCATGTTTATCTTTACATAAAGAGATAAATGTCAAGTTTCCAGAAGTTAAATGTCAAGTTTCCTGAAGATAAATGTCAAGTTTCGATAAACATGAAGACCGACGAAAATGGAAAGAAGCCCGACTCGCGATAGATTCGGCCCAAAGGAGGAATAGACCGTCCTAAGAGGGTATATAAGGAAGCTTGGGCGAGGGCAAAGGGGAGAACTTTGGAAGCAACATAGCACTTAGAGCAACTTAGGCATTTTCCGTTTTACTAGCGAGCTCTGACTCAACTAGGTTAGATATATGTGGCTGGACTAAGCGAACTCATCGACAGCTCTTGTAGCGATCTCTTCCATGTTGTTCAGCTTAAGCGAATTTGGAAATAAGATCTTTGCTCTATCTTTTGTTCTTCACGATTTTAATATTCCGATTTGTTATTTCTCCGTTATATTGATTGTGTGGTGTGTGGCCCAGCAGATAACCAGGACCTTGAGGAAGGCTAGGTTTATGGCTTTCCTCCAAATCAACAAAACTTGACCGTTATATTTATCTTCGCGCAACCACACACGCTGGTCTGATATGGCGACAACCACTGACAACCATAAGCGCCGGCGGAACTCCGTCGATGCCAAGCGCAACCAACACTCCAGCTGGAAATGTATCAGCGGTCACTGCCGACACCCGCGATCTTGGACCAGATGAAAGAAATGTTAAGCCTCGGCAGAAACATGCGGGACGAACAAAAGGAAATTTCGTGGCCTCTCCAAAACAGGTGGAAACCTTAACGGCG